>PVHT021183629.1:20910036-20955286 GCA_004024745.2 Catagonus wagneri
TTAACCCACTGAGCAAGGCCAGGGATCGAACCCGCAACCTCATGGTTCTTAGTCGGATTCGTTAACCGCTGCGCCACGACAGGAACTCCTAAAAATTTATTTTTTGAAGTGTAGTTGATTTACAATGTTGTGTTAAATTCTACTACACAGCAAAATGATTCAGTTATATGTAACATTCTTTTTCTTTTTCTTTTTTTTCTTTTTTTGGCTTTGCCTGCAGCATGTGGTAAGTGTCCAGGCCAAGGATCAAACTGAGCCACAGTAGTGACCTAAGCCACGGCAGTAACAACACTAGGTCCTTAACCCACTGAGCCAGAGGGAACTCCTATACATTCTTTTCATATTCTTTTCCATTACGGTTTATGACAGGATATTGAATATAGCTCCCTGTGCTGTTCAGTAGGGCCCAATTGTTTAGCCATTCTCCCTATAACCGTTCACAACTCTCCAGTTTTCTCTTGTGTTTTTTAAAAACAGCTTTCTTGAGATTTAATGCACCCATTTAAAAAACTTTTTAGGCGTTCCCATCATGGAACAGTGGAAACGAATCTGACTAGGAACCAAGAGGTTGCGGGTTCGATCCCTGGTCTCGCTCAGTGGGTTAAGGATCTGGCGTTGCCATGAGCTGTGGTGTAGGTCGCAGACACGGCTCGGATCCTGCGTTGCTGTGGCTGTGGCGTAGGCCAGCAGCTACAGCTCCTGTTAGACTCCTAGCTTGGGAACCTCCATATGCCGCGGGTGCGGCTCTACGTAAAGGCAAAAAGACAAAAAAAAAATGATTTGAATTATGAAATGACTCAGCTTTCAAAAGTACCTTTTTTTTGGCTGTAACCACGGCATGTGGAAGCTTCTGGGCCAGGGATTGAACCTGCACCACAGCAGAGACCCAAGCTGCCACAGTGACACACTGAGTCTTCAACCTGCTGAGCCACAAGGGAATTCCCCAAAATATTTTTCTACATAAATTCTTTAAATAGCAAGCTAAACTTGTGAATTTGAAAATATAACTCTCATTTTAACAACGCCATTGATGGGAGTTCCCCGATGGTCTAGCAGTTAAGGACCCTGCATTGTTACTACTGTGGTGTGGCTTCGATTCCCGGCCCGGGGAACTCCCACAATTCCATTGATGGAAATCTGGCCCTTGTAAAGTGGTGTCCTGGATACTTCAATTTGGTTGAAACATATTTAAATATTTAGTACATTCCAGAACAGGAGGATTCAGCCTACCCTTGAGGAACTCATAAATAGATAATGTAACTGTAAGTGGCAATAAAAATAGTTATGGCTAACACATATCATACCTTGCTAAGTACTTTACATGTATTATCTCATTTAAAGCCTCCCGACACCCCAGAAAGGCATTCGTATCCATTGGCACGTTTTTAGTTGCAAGAAATATATCCAACTCAAACTGGCTTAAATCTAAGCTGCTGATTCATAGCCACTGAAGTACTTACATTTTCTCATAAACATTTAGCCTGTTCAGGCATCATCACAGCTCCCTATGGAATAAGAGAGAGGTGGCACTTGAGTGACTTCTGGAGTGGCTCACGTCTCTGGAGAGAGCAGCCCAAGTGACCAACAGGCATTTCTCTGATGGTTCATCTCAGTCAGGCCCTGGGCTCGGGGGCCGGGACACGAGAAGAGATTAGGATGGCTCCAGGCTTGTCCCTTCCTCTTACTGAAGGGTAAACAATGACATTGTATCCAAAGAGCCAGAAAATGACTTTACTGGGAGGCAATGGAGTTTGAACCCAGATGCTCTATGGTAGGACATTGTGGATGGACATTCGACACCATTTCCGGTTTCTCCTGTCCAAACGACCCTCATCTCCTTTCAGACAATTCAACCCTTCGTCACCTCCTATTTACAGTCCACCACAGGGGCTCAGTATTTAGCCCAGGAACTGGGGATTAACATAATTAGAAGCAATAACACATCCACACAGGAGTTTTGCTGGGCCATCTGAAAAAAAGGAAGCTTTCTTTTTCCCCCTAAAAGTTGTGGGGAGTGAGGTTGTGATATCTGGAACTGCTGCAGCCATTTTTGCCACTGTGGTAAATCTGGAGCCATGGGGTCCACTGTGTGCTGCCTGAAAATAAAGTCAAGACTGTGGAAAACAGGTACAAGAGATAGAGAAATACTGGATCCTTGGTGTCATCCTTTGAGTTAATGGATCGAGCCTTTTGGGTTCTCCACAAGAACCTCCTCTGGGAGAGTTCCCGTTGTGGCTCAGCGGTAACGAACCTGACTAGGATCCATGATTTGATCCCTGGCCTTGCTCAGTGGGCTAAGGATCCAGCGTTGACACGAGCTGTGGTGCAGGTCACAGATGAAGCTTGGATCTGGCATTCCTGTGGCTGTGGTGTATGCTGGCCACTGCAGCTCCAATTCAACCCCTTGCCTGGGAACTTCCATATGCCTTGGGTATGGCTGTAGAAAGGAAAGAAACAATAACAAAATGTTTCTTAGAGAAAATGATGTCAAATACGAGTCCATTCTAAACTAATGTCTGCCATTTATCAAATACCTCAGACACTCTGTCAGACAGTTTGCTCAGACTATTCGTCATCCTTGTAATAACCCTGAAGGTAAATATTATTATTTTCTCTGATGTGCAGATTTAAAAATCGAGGTTCCAGAGATGGGGAAAAATATGATCCCTTGTGAGCACTCATTACTTGATGGAACTAGAAGTCGGTTTTGATGAGAGCAAAAGAAGAAAAAAAGCTCCAAAAAACTTGGGGCACAGGCAAAAAAGGCAGGTCCAGAAGGAGCTTTGCAGTTTGGTTTCACAGGTTTCCTTGGGTGTCAGAAGGGATGTTTGGGGAGAGATAAAAGGTGCAGGGATGTAAAAGGAATGGGGGGAGTTCCCTGGTGGCCTAGCGGGCTAAAGATCTGGTGTTGTTACTGCCGTGGCGCAGGTTGGATCCCTGGCCCAGGAACTCTTGCATGCCGCAAGTGCTGCGATAAATAAATAAATAGAATCGAGGATGATATGGAGACCGCACTCCATCTAATGTATGGATTTCACAAGCTCTTTTAAAATGTCAGAGCAAGAAGGGAAAATGAGGCACCATCTAGTTTAAGGGCTTTCTATGCCAGCGCGGGTTTCTCAGGGAGTTATCCAGCGAGAGGAAGACCGAGCAAGAATGGGAAACTAGATCCCCAGTCCCACATCCCTTCTGGGAATGCAGGCCAGATACCCCGAGGTTGAACCCCTTTAGAGTCAGCCGTCATTCTCAGCTCTCGGAGGGCTCGGCCACGCTGCTCTTGCACGTGGAGTGGAGGGTTTGTGCCTGAAAACAGGCAGTGTCGGTCAGAAGATACGGCTTGGGCTGCGATGCCGCGAGTAGCCTCTGGGGGGCAGCAGCACGAGGCACTGTGACGTGATGAGGACTGGGTGACCTGGGCACTAGCAGTGAAGGAAGCTCTAAGGGAATAACCAAGGAATGAAATTCTCAATTGTACTCTCTAAAGTGGCAATAAAAACTGTTTTGTTTTTGTTTTAAACATTAGGACACCCAAAGGTCCTTTCAAAGCAGCTATCCTACTAGGCCTGGTATCTATTCCAGAAGAGTTTGTCCCCACTCAAAACACTGCAGCGGCTCCTCTTTCAGAATGACCTTGAGAGCCCAGGGCTGGACTAGAAGGGTCGGGCTTGAGAGCAAGCACTTGTTTGGGGGCTGTTCATCTAAAGCTCATAAAGTTAAAATCTGACCTTTCCTCCCCAAATCCCACATGCCCTGGGCCCTGCTCCTACAAACTGCTGCTCTTCCCCAATGATAAGATCACCCTGACCTGAACTACCACCAGATCATTGTACTGGCCTCGTGACCGGTCTCAGAGCAAGAGCCAGAGGGATTTGTCCAGATGGAAGCCAGCTCATGGTTCCTCTGCTCTGAAGTCCACACTGGCTCCCACCTTGCACCCCAGAAAGCTGAGACCCCTCAAATCCATGCATCAGAGAGCCCCACAGCGCTAGGGAAGACGTCTTTGTCCTGGCCAGATGTCACAAAAGCTCTCACTCTTAGTTTTAGGACCGGGAATACCTTCGTGTTTCTAAAGCAAGAAGCTTTGTCTCTGCAAATGCGGTGACTTGGACCTGACATTCCAAAAGAACTCTAGGGGTCAACAGAGTGTGGCATGGAAGGAACCAAAGTTTGACTCCCGGGGCCCCAAGCCCAGAGCCTAGTGCACCCTGCTCCTCCCTTCCCCCGTCTCCACTCTCCCACCTCCACCCCGTCTGGGTTCCTGGATCATCTCTTGCCCGGCCTCCTAACTGGCATCCGCCTGCACCCCAGCTGGGCTTCCAGGAGAATCAACTTTGTTTACAGTAATTTTCCTGCTCAAAACCCTGAGTCCCTACACAAAGGCCAAAGGCCGAAGTCTCTGGCCTGATATCTGAGCCCTCTGGTATGTGGCTCAGGATACCTGCTGCCATTCTTGTTACGGTCTCGCCTTCCTGGCTGCATCATCTCACATAGCCATCTAACAGGTCCTGAGCTTCCCCACCTCAGCATTTCTGTTTTTGCTCTTTCCCCCCTGCCTGCCACTTGCTTCCCACTTTCTCCCTGGTGGGCGAGGCAACCCACCAAGCGCCTGGCGCCCGTTTCCCCCGAGGTCTTCCCAGTTTTCCACATCTCAGCATGATCACTTCTCTCTCAATGCCAAGGACATCATTAGCTGAGCCTTAATTGAAAGATTTCAGGAGTTCCCATCATGGCTCAGCGGCGATGAATCTGACTAGCATCCATGATGACACAGGTTCAATGCCTGGCCTGGCTCAATCCCTGGCCTGGCTCAGTGGGTTAAGGATCCAGCGTTGCTGTGAGCTGTGGCATGGGTCGCAGACGTGGCTTGGATCTGGTGTGGCTGTGGCTGTGGTGTGGGCCGGCCACTACAGCCCCGATTTGACCCCTTGTCTGGGAACCTCCATATGCTGCAGGTGCGGTCCTAAGAAGACAAGCAAGCAAGCAAGAGTTCTTTGCAGACCTATCAAAAGGGCCCTTTAAGACCAAGCAGTCCTGATCGAAGCGGTGTTTGGGCTGGGAGAGCTCAGCAGGGTTGCTGGGGACCCCTTTAGCTGCTATAGCACCACCGCTTCTCTTTGGCCTGATCTCTGGAGCCCCTCCCACAACATGCCTGCCTTTGACCTTTCAGAGTCCCAGCCTACACATTACCCTTGTTCCCAAGGTCAAGGACCATTCCCTGTCCTTCCTCTGGTCTTTGCCCAGCCCCTGCATCTCTCGCCTCAGCCAAGCTCAACCTTTCATCACGTGAGCTCTATCGCCCTGCACTAGGTCTGTCCATAACATTGAACATTTTTTTATTTTCAAACAACACAGCCCCCAAACACAAGCCTACTATCATAGCTGGTGTTCAGATACCCCAAACTAGAGGAAAAACTGGCTGTGCTGATCTTATTGAAAGATGATATTGTCATGCAACACAGACTCTGCCTTGGGGATTTTCAGGGGTAATTTTGACAAAAGAGGATTTTCACTTTAAGTGCTGACTTTAGAACCTAGCCCCTTATACGCTCTGAGTCCAGTATGTATAGTTCGTGAGACCATTAGAGATTAAGACTCCATTTGGACAAACCGCTGTTCTGCAGAGGCAGCAGCCTTTGTGTATTATTTCCTGAGTCCCAGGATACCCTCCCCTCCAGGGGTGACCCCCCTCATTAAGCCTTAGAATCTCAGATCTGAGCACTGGGAGGGAGCTGGGGGCTGGCACCAGGATGTAACAGGCTTCTATCCCTTTTTGTTAAATGAAGTAACTGAGGCTCAGAGAGAGGGACAAGGGTGGGCAAGACCCAGGTTTCCAGAGGTTCCTGGGGCACAACTCCTCTCTGAGCCCCACCAGTTGCCCTTGGAAAGAACAAGAAAGAAGATGGGGAGAGCCTGTGTCTCCTGCGGGGAGCATCGAACTGCCCTACGTATTGAAGGCTTCCCTCAGTTTAGCCCCAAATCATACATTTTAGGAAAAGTCCTCGGCCAGTGCAGGCTCCTGCAGCAGATCGTAATGGGCCTGCCTTCTGCTTCATAAAGAGTAAACACAAAGTTTATGGAAGGCACTAAACCTTTTCAGTAACTCTCACCTTAGCTTGTCCTGGGGCATTTGCCTGAAAAATTACCAACATAAGAATGGGCCTACGGATATTCACAGGCTTACGTGGCAACACAAAGGTTAAGTTTCCATGGCAAATTCTGAGAATTCTTAATTCTTTTGCTCTTTTAGGAAATAATATCTTCATGTTGTGCAAAAATATATTCGTTTACTATCAAAAGTTGGGAATCACAGGACATATTTATTGAGTACTTACTATGTGCCAAGCGCTTTTGACATTTTATTCTTTGCAAAAAAAATAAAAAATAAAACAGGCCTATGAGTGCCCACTTTGCTCAAGGGGAAATTGAAGCTCAGAGAGGGAAAGCAATTTGTCCAACGCCACACAGGATACCATGTCAGGATTTGAAACCAAGTTAGCTTAACTCAGAGGAAATAAGCTTTCCAAATCCCATAGTGCCTTCCTTTTGGAGAAACATCATGGATCCCTGGACACTGGGTCTATGTAGTCTAGACTAGTGATGAATGCAGAAATTCCTCCTGGAACCTGCCAGAGGTTGAGATGGAACAAGTGGATCAGGCAGACAGGGCACTGCCAGATGTTTGTACTCACGGATTTTTGTCTCTAACCAGCTGTCATTTTGACTCTAATTTGGACAACCCAAGTGCATCTGCCTCTGAAGTCTGACCTCATCTCCTCTCTAAGATCTCTCCCAGCCCTAAAAGTCGATTCTGTAGCAAATACCGTGGCCTGGCTCAGGTGATTCCTTTCTGAACCACAGGGGCTGGACCACTAGTGACTCCATTTCCAAGGCTCCTTTGCAGGCCGAGATCTGGTTGTAATTTCTAGTCTGCTGCTCAAATGCATCCATGTGAGATTCTGATTCAGAATTGAATTATGTGGAGTAAGAGGTGGGACATGGACATCTGTCTTGCTGGCACAGGATGGCATAGAGTTGGCATGATTCTGGGGTAAGCAGGTGAGGACAGCCTCCTGATTGTCACGTAATAACATCTCCCTCGGTAGCTCAGTTCTGCAGCATAGTTTTGTGAATTGTTTCCATCAACTCAGTCTAGAGAGAGTCCCAGTCATTCATTCAGCTCTGGGCATCTCTTTGTGGCAGCTAGGGCTCTCCTGCAGAGGACAGAATCCGCGGTAGTTCATTTAAGGAGCAAATGATTCATTGCCGAGTAAGAAAGGGCTTACAGGGTTGGTGGCAGAGCTAAAGACACAACTCTAGGTTGAAGTTGTGTGAATGACTCTTAAAGGGGTCAAGGGAGCTGCTGCCTCGACTATGATCAGGACACCCCTGGCTCCAGCACCACACTGATTCCCGCTGCGGTAATCACACTCTCACAGTCAGGACGCTACCACGATCAGAAACCACAACCGCTGCTGCAAATCCAGAGTCACTCTGTGCCTGCTCTGGTCTACACTAGTGGACGCCTCATGCTCTGCTTCCTTATCCTCATAAAGCTAGTGATTTATGGAATTTCCACAAGGGCCACTGAAAAACCAGTAGACCCAGCAGAATTATGGCTTCCTCCTCACTTGCTGTGTGCCTTCTGTGCAGGCCCATCGGAACTCTGCTACGTGGGGGTCTGGGAAACCCAGACTAGATTTCCAGCCTCATCAGAAGAAGAAGAAGGCACGTAAGAACTCAAAGCTAAGCTCAGCCCACCGTTATGAACTCTCTTCCACCAAAACTCACTGGAGGGCATTCAGAGCCCCTCAAACCTAGAACCTTCACCAGCGCAGGCTCTGAGTCTGGTGACAGGCACTGACTACCTCAGGAGATGCCTGTTGTATATGCGACAGCCTGATTCTGAAAACGTTTTATGTTGGGCTGAACCCTGCGCTCCTCCGTGTCGCCTGTCCTGGTTTTGATTTCTGGCACCAAACAGAATGAGTCAGCTCCTGTGTCCACATAACTGCCCTCCAGAGATCTAAGGATGAGGAGGGTGTTCCCCACGCTGCAGAGCAGCCCTGAAAAGCCTGGCTTTCAAATGCGAGCCAAGCACCAACGCAAAGCCGGAGATGGCCCAGGATGGAAGATATGGCAGAACTAAACGCTGAGAGAAAAATATATTCATGGCAGCTGAGCAAAGGCAAAATCTCAGCCATTTGGCTACTCCCAGTCCACTGTGAGGCTGTAGAAATCAATTAATTCAAAATGTGTTACATACAGTATATTAAATTGGTCACCAGAGGGAGTCTAGATATAATAGGATCTTTGGCTAAAACCATCATTATAACAGTTAATATCTAGACAGCTTTTTCCTCCTCCTTTCTTCCAAAGTGCTCTAAGCACCTTGCCACCACTGGTCTCATTAATGAACAAGTGCCTCTGTGAGCTAGGCAGGTGGCCAGTCTCATTATCCCACTTTTTAAAGAAGGGCATCTAGAGGTCAAGTGACTTTTTTCCACATCATGCTAATTAAAACCTTCTGTGGCTGTCATTTGCAAGTTCATGGGCTCCTTAAAAGCTCTGTAAGTGATTTTATTTTTTTATTTTAGTTTTTTTATCTTTTCGCCTTTTATAGGGCTGCACCCGCGGCATACGGAGGTTCCCAGGCTAGGGGTCGAATAGGAGCTGTAGCCGCCGGGCTACACCACAGCCACAGCAATGCGGGATTTGAGCCGTGTCTGCAACCTACACCACAGCTCACGGCAACGCCGGATCCTTAACCCACTGAGCGAGGCCAGGGATCGAACCCGCAACCTCATGGTTCCTAGTCGGATTCATTAACCACTGAACGACGGGAACTCCTCTGTCAGTGATTTTAAAAGCCCAGTTCACTGCCTGACTGCTTTGACACTCTCATTAAGGAGTCAAAAGTGAAGAGACCGGTTTCCCTCATTTTGGTTATGTACGAACAACAAAGAATTTGGTTAAATAAGTTAACTGCCTCTAGTGCCAGAATTTATTTTTTCAATATTACTTCTTGGTTTCCTATGTTGAGTAAATGTTATGAACTATATAGAGACCAAGAACTTGACCCTCAGGAAACATAGTCTAGTTGGGAAGGGCGTGTTCTGACTAGGGTGGTGTGGAAAAGCTTTGCAAAGAGATGACAAAGGACAGGAAAACCAACACAAAACAGAGCAGCAGGCATTCCTTCCCGGTGGGAGCATCCTGAGGAAGTGGCCAAGGAGCTGTGGACGCCCTGGTCCTCCTCCAGGCTCCTGCTCGGCCTCCCGGTCTTCCTGCAGATTCTGGCGCGGCCCCGGTCCTCCTGCAGGTTCTGGTGCAGCCCAATATCTTCTTTTTCCCTTTTTTTTTTCTCTTTAAATTTTTATCACCGTAGCCGTGGCATATGGAATTTCCTGAGCTAGGGGTTAAATCGGAGCTGCAACTGAGGCCTACACCACAGCACAGCAACACCAGATCCAAGCCACATCTGCAACCTATGCTGCAGCTTGCAGCAACACCAGATCCTTAATCCACGGAGCAAGTCCCAGGATCGAACCTGCATCCTCATGGAGACACCGTCGAGCCCTTAACCTGATGAGCCACAATGGAAACTCCTCAATATCTTTCTAGTAACTTCCATCTTGGCCCAAGCTAGCCTTAGTCTCTGGCCAGTAAAGAATGCTTTCTCAGCAGAAGCAGTGAGTGAACAATTCTTCGTGGAAGTTGGTAGCATCTTCGGTGAATAGGTGGTGAAAAGCAGCTCCAAGTGACTTGTGTTAGACCATACAGCTTGTAGGTGGCAGAGCAGGGACCAATGGGCAGGTCGGGCAGGTCTGCCAGGTTCCAAGCCCTCCCGGAGGGGTGCCCTGGCAGCCAGGAGCTGCTCCCCAGCCCGCTCCACGACTCTAGTGGCATGGCTTACCTGCAAGGCGCCACCAATGAGCCTGCCTCGCCTACACCCCAACCTGCGGCTTTAAGTGAAGCTGCCTCGGGTCATTCAGCCTTCAAGTAGATGTGGCATGTTTTTTAAACGGGGGGTGGGCCATCTACAACTACCGAACACCAGCGCCATTGCTGGCCCTCACTGACATGTGCGCGTGACCAACTTTGATGAATCTTTCCAAACTGCCCTCTGCAGAGGTTGCGATCCATCCCCCCACTGCCCCCACACCGTTTGATACCCATCTATTATCAGGATTTTTGATCTTTACCAATTTCGGTGTAGTGTGGGATTTTTGAATCAGTTTTATTAAGGTGTTGCTCTAGGAGTTGCCGTTGTGGTGCAGCAGAAACGAATCCGACTAGGAACCATCAGGTTGTGGGTTCGATCTCTGGCCTCACTCACAGGATCCGGCGTTGCCGTGAGCTGTGGTGTGTGTCGCAGACACGGTTGGGATCTGGCGTTGCTGTGGCTGTGGCGTAGGCCGGCAGCAACAGCTCAGATTGGACCCTTAGCCTGGGAACTTCCATGTGCCCTAGGTGTGGCCCTAAAAGCCCACCCCCCCAAAAAAGCAAGCATGGCTCGGATCTCTTCATATGTTTAAATGATGGGGAGAGTTTATCACGTGGGTCTTTTCTTGGAATTTTTAAGCCCAAGACTGCATTATTGCTGTGACGTTATCCTGTTTGATGCTCCCAGTTCTATGAGCTGGTTATTTTCTCCATTCCCAGGAATGAGGAAGCAGAGGAGCCAGTGGCAGTGCTGGGTGTAGATTCAGCCCAGTTTGAGTCCAACCCTTCTGTCCCTCTCCAGTTGCTGGGCTTGGAGTCGGACCACCAGGATTTGCATCCCAGTTGAGCCATCAGTTGCTGGGAGACAGAGAAAATTTAGTCCCCTCTCCAGGCCTCTAGGCAAAGAGTGGTTGGAGTTGCCAACTTCCATGACCTGAGTGGGAGAACGGGGCAGGAAATAATCCAAGGCAGTCTAGACTCTAATCTTTTTATTGTTCATCAGAGTGAGGGAGATGCAAAGCAGAGGAAAAGCAAAACTTCTGCTCCTGCAATGCAAACAGCAGCTCTTCTTGTTGCATTCCTACCCTGGGGACGGGAGGGGGAGGGGGGAGGAGGTCCATATTTCAAGCATTTACCCAACACAGGCGAGGCAGCCTAGCCTTGTCAAGAGGCTTTCCTTGTCCCAGGAACCAATTACAAAAGCAGGTGGAAGTAGTTATCCTTGTTGAAAGAAACAGGGCACAGGAACTGGCTCAGAGGCCCTGAGAGATGATGAGAATGAAAACCAGATTCCACAGGGTTATGGAGAGAGTAAACTAGAGCTGCCATTTAATTTTAGGACCTGGGGTTAGGGGGTGGGGGTACGCATTTTAAAAGGAGGGGAGATTGAGGCATAGATATGCAAGTGTCTTGCTCAAGGTCACACAGGCTTATAAGACTCGAACACTGGTCTCTCGATTCCCAGTGCAATGCTCACCATCTCCCCACGTTCCCAGCAACCAGCCAACTTTGCTCTTCCACCAGCACACAGGGAGACCGGGGAAGGCCTAGACGGCTGGAGAGGAGACATACGCTGGAGCTGTCTTGCTGATGCTAATAGGATACATCTGTTAGGCTTCGCAGTTGGGCTTTTATTATTTGCACATTGGTGATGCCGTTGCATAATTACCTTTGGATGTTGGGTTACAATGACTGTGTTTTGCTCCACAATTTGCTGGAATCTGCAGAGACAGAACTTTGCCATAAAGCAGACAAATGTAAAATGCCAAAGATGTGGTTCAGCCTGGGACCACATGATTTTTACCCAGAGCTCATAAACCATCTCCGTCCTTTTAAGCCCCTCTCAGCTGTCGAGCACAGGAACTTTGCTTCCTTAGGGAAGCTTGGAGACCAGCAGTCTCTAGAAAGTGGCACGTTGCCTTGACCGCAGTATGGTTGTATTCTACCACTGGACTGGGGCAGGAGACCGATGTTGGGGAAAGTCTGGTGGTGCTATGAGACGGGCGTAGCGAAGGAAAAACGGCATCGGGAAGACCAGCCCACAGGCTGATGAGCATTGGCTCAGCCACCTTCTGTTGCCACTGTCCATGCCTTAGGTAACTATCACCTGGAAGAAAAAGATACAAGCTTTGACTGCAGTTCTGAACCAGGATACAGAGCTTGAGCCCCAAGGCTTTGTAGTCCCAGCTCTGCTTATCTGCTGTTAACATTGGACAAATTACTTCTCTTCTGAATCTCAGTTTATTCACCAGTAAATCATGAACAATAATAAAACATGCAAACAATTTAGAATGGATAAGTGATGAGCTCCTACTGTACCTACAGCACAGGGAACTACATCCAGTCACTTTGGGGTAGACCATGATGGAAGGTAACATAAGAAAGGGAATATATATATATGTGTGTATATATATATATATATGACTGGCCCGCTTTGCTATACAGCAGAAATTGGCACAGCATTGTAAATCAACTATACTTAAAAAATTCAACTAAAAAATACAGTCCAGAACAAAAAATAAAAATAAATTTTGATTCAAACAGCAGTTTTCCTTTTTTTTTTCACTCAACAATAAATTTTGGGGGTCTATCCAAAATGATACATATGGATTTAGTTCTGCCTCTTACCTGCTATGCAATATTCCACCATGTGACTGTACCATATTTTGCTTCATCTCTCTCCCATTGGTGGACATTTGAGTTGTGTCTGGTTTTACATGAATACCAACATCCTGTAATGAAAATCCTTGGAAGTGTTTCCTGTATACACGCTGAAATCCTCTCTGGCTCATCCTTAAAGATGGGATGGAAGGCTTATAGGGAATACAATCAGAAGGATATGTTCTGTTTCCTCAGATGCAGCCCACTTGTTCTCTTTTGGGTCCGTATCAGTATATGCTCTCACTAGCGATGTATACGAGTTAACCTTTCCCTCCAAGACCCGAAGCGGCCATTCTTTACAGTTTTTGCTGATCCAAGGGAGTCTATTCCTACTGGGGGTGGCTCAAGGATGTAGATAAACATCATCCATCATGCGTGTCTCAAAGGGGAAAAGGTTGGGAGTCACTCGGTCTGTGAGAACGGTCGTGTTTGACCACAAACAACTGAAGTTTAAAAATTGATGAATTGCTTAACAACTGACTCCTCGGGGTTATTCACCTTAGCCAGTGAAACACGAACTTCTCGGAAAACGAAGCAGTCATTAGATTAACTGCTGTGCTGACAGGACTTCCGGGTGGACTTCATAAAGGTGGTCTGACGTCTGCCCAGTGGGACCCCATGGCTGTGCCTTGGCGATGAAATAACGTTGAAGCCCGAGGCCCACCGCTCTTCTGCGGGGCTCTGCACTCGGGCAGGTGTGAAATGAGAGGCCTCCAGCAGTACCTCTGGTACCTCCTCCCACAACCCACCCCCACGCCTTGACCAAGATTGGTAGGGCAGACGGCTGACGGTCTGCATGTCAGCCCACCAGGGGAGAAGCCAGGACCGGCCCGGCAAGACTGCTTCAGGGAGTGAGGTCTGCCAGGTTTGCCTGTCTGGGCTGAGACCACCTCCTGCCCCAGGCCTTTCAGACCTTCCTTGCTCACCTGTTCCCTCCAGAGACAGTTTCTAGGCTAAGAAAACACAGCAGGAGTTCCCTGGCGGCTCAGTGGGTTAAGGACCTAGCATTGTCACTGCAGTGGCATAGGTTCAGTCCCCATCTGGGGAATTTCTGAATACCTCCAGTGTGGCAAAAAATAAAGAAGGAAAGGAAGAAAGAAAGGAAAGAAACGGAAAGGAAGAGAGAAAGAAAGAAAATACTAGGAAGACAAAGAGTCTGATGTGGGATCCACGTGTGCCCACTACCCAGTGGCCAGGCACTGTGTATGCTCAGGGGAGCTGATCCCTTTCCTTGGGACCTCTCAGGGTCAGTGTGAAGAGTGCCACAGGTGACAAGTTAAGGTGGGGGAGGGGGTAGAGTTGCTTTAAAGAGGAGGCTCCAGTTTGACTGTTCATGAGGCCCTAAAAAAGCACACACACACATACACACATGCGCGTGCGCCTTGTAAGGATCACGTTCCATGAGAAAAAGCAGAATCATAAACAGACAGAACTTTATTTCAGTATTAGTATCCTAAGAGAGGACAGCTGGTCCAGGAATGCCTTCAGCTTAGTGTGAGGAGTGGAGGGGAGCCTGGGGGAGCCCCGAGAGGGATCCGATGTGGCCTTTCAGCAAAGAATTTTATACTGCGGCTTTCCAGGGCGGTGGATCAGACACCTTATTGACCTAATAGGGATTGTGCCCTAGACGTGTGTCCCGCTTTGAACCCTGAGGACTGTTCCTCTTACTGGCAGTCCTTGTATCACACCTGAGAGGGACGTGGGCAGAATTATGACCCTCACCAGGTGAAATTCAGAAATGCTCTCCCACAGCTCTTTCTCGCTGGTGTCTGCAGGAGACGTCTGTTCCCCAGACTTGGTAACATGCAGAACAAAATGAGGGCCGTAGTTCACCCCGGGAAGGCGGATTTCTTGGCCACCATGTTTCTAAAGGAGGCACAAACTCCTTCCCCTTCCTGGGCCCTCTAGAACCCGGAGGGCCCCCGCGGGGTTCCTGACATCCCAGTCCCCAAAGACGGTCAAACTCATCCCTGCTGAAATGTCTCTGACTGACAGCTGTGTCCCTTGAACCGGGGGCATTTGAGTCATAACGGCGGGGAAAGGAACACTTAGAACCAGGCGTGTTTCTCAAACCGCCACGTGCCTCCGAATCCTGGGGGAGCGTGTTCAAATGCAGAGTCGGAGTTTGCAAGTCTGGGCCCTGCGTGACGAGCCCCCCCAGGGGATGCTGAAGTGCCGGTGCCAGGATCACACTCCGAGTCACGAAGACAGAGGTTTGGAGGAGAACCTGGGGTGAGGATGGGCAGCCACCTTTGTATCCAGCTGACTTTTGGAAAGCTGCTTAACTTCTCCTAGTCTCAGCCTCTCCCTCTGTAGGGTAATAAATGCCGCTAGTATTTGGCAAATACGTAATTATTAGCAAAACCTTGAAATAGTGCTGTCTACTTAATGGGGTCGTTAAAGGGATTAAACAAAAAACGCACCTACACACACGGCCCTTGGCCCAGACCCTGGCGCATGGTCAACTCTCACCAAATGTTAATTAGCAGCTATTATTAATGGGTATGGAAAGGCTGCTCTGGTAGAATCAGGCACCAGAAAGCCAGCAGGCAGGTGGGAAAGGAAGGAATTCTTTCTGGTGTCCTGAGGATGAAGCCATTGATGTTCTGGCTTAGAGCCACCAGAGGCAAGCTCCTCTCCTGGAATTCATCACCAGGGCTGGTTTCCCTGGAAAGAATCAGAACCTGGGTCACCTTTGGCAGATGGAATGACTTGTCATGGGTCCAGCCTCCAGCCCGGGCAGCTTTGTGTTCTCAGGACTATCTCTGCGGGTTTTTTTCTCTTCCTCGCGGCTACCCTCAGCTGCTTCTCCTTAAATCATCTCCACATCTTGGAGGCTTGCGAGCCTGCCTGCCCCACCCCCGGGGGCTCCAGCTGTCTCCTGTGGAATATGAATAGCGTCCATCAGGCTGTTTGTCTTGCTGCCTCTGCAATCTGCTTTCTGCACAGCGTCTAGGTGGGGCACGGTTGCAGGCTGGGGGCGGTCATTTATTTTTCTCGGTGACATTTCCTGGGAATAGCGTGCCTTCATGAAGAGATGGAGACAGTCTTTCCTGGTGACTGGAACTGTGTGGCCCACTTGTCATCGGCGTCTATTTGTCCTACAGACCTGTCCACACTCAGACCAAAGAATCCCAGGGCTGGAGCTTAGGTATCAGACTCGGAGGTACCTTGGAACCCCTTGGGGACCTTGTGAAACTGTAGAGTCTGATTCAGTAGGTCTGAGGCCAGGCCTGAGGGTCTGCATTTCTAACACGCTCACAGGTGACCCGATGACGCTGGTCCATAGAACACACTGAGTAGCTAAGCGGTTACTCTACCGCGCATCAGAATCACCTGTAGCTCAGTGTAAACCACAGATGGCTGGGCCCCACTCCCAAACTTTCTTACTCCATAGACCTGGGGTTGGGGAGGGGGGACCCGATAATTTGCATTTCTAAGTCTTCTCTGGGGACCCTAAGCCTGCAGATTCAGGGACTGTGCTTTGAAAATGCTTGTTCCAGTTCTCCAAGCTTTTCATCGCTTTTATTAGTAGCCTTTGAGTTCTGTGACTTTTCCTAGAAGTCTGTGGTTCTAACTGCTTACCTCAATTCCATCCAGTGGAGTGCCTCTCATCTGCCACATGTATGGCTGGCAATGCCCCAAACTTGAACAATGATCCCTTGATCCCTTGACATCTTTTTTTTTTTTTGTCTTTTTCTTTGGGCCGCACCCGCGGCATTTGGAGGTTCCCAGGCTAGGGATCGAATCGGAGCTGTAGCTGCCAGCCTACACCACAGCCACAGCAACCCCGGATCCTTAACCCACTGAGTGAGGCAAGGGATCGAACCCACATCTGCTGAGCCACGACGGGAACTCCGCCTTGGCATCTTTATGACTCTGTCTTGAACTGGTTGCCTTGACTTGCCTCACATTCTCTGCAAGCTTGCTGGCTTCATACGGCCACCTACAAGCTCTCACGGTCCCTCTGATCTGAGCCCTCCCAATGGTACCTCCAGCCTTGGTCTTCGTGTCACTGCTCTGCCACCCCTCGACTTCCCGCCCTGGCTGCCAGCAGTCTGCTCCAGTCCGCACCCCATACACCGCCCTAGGGTGCCCCCCTCTTTTCCTGGCTCCACTAAGGATACCAGGCAGTGGCCAGGGGTCTGGCATGCGAGGCCACGCCCAAGGGAAGCAGAAATCATGGAGCTAATTAAACCGACATGGACACATGGCCCCGGAACTCAGGGGCCTGCCCTCTCCCAGCCCCTCAGAACAGAGCCTCACAGAGCTGGAATGAGTTAGTTTGACCTCCTCAGTTGATGTGGTTAACGAGGTGGTTGTGCAATGCTTTGTTTAACAGGACTGGTTTCTGGGCCCGGCCCAAGGCTAAGCTGGACTCTGGCGGCCGTCCACGTCCTCAGCCCTCCCCGCTCCCTTGAGCCTCACCCTGATCGGTGTCCCCAAGATACCCAGGGCTGGTATTTTCTTGCCAGCCACCCTGAACTCCTCTGCCTCCCCGGAGAAACCGGAGGACAAGTCCCCTGACTTTTCCAGAAAGCCTCATCTCTGTGAAGCTTTCTGTTTTACAAGCTGGCCCTTCCTTGCCTGGAGAATCTGTTTCTGTGTTTGAAGCCAGAGCAGAACAAAGCTGCCTAGAGACGTTATGTGACTGCCTGAGGGCCGAGCAGCCATACCTCTGTGATTAAAAATCTCTGACCTCAAAGATACAGTTTTCTCTCTTTTCCTTACTATAATTCCCAGAGTTCTTCCTAACCGTGTATGACGGCCTCTGCCTCAGCTGTTCTTGTCACCGGTCACCCCACACCAAGCCTAGGGACTGGGCTTGCAGTGGCTCAGCTCTTCACACAAGGAATGAGCGGGTGGGATTCCAGGCTGGCACAGTTTCCTCGTGGCTCTAAGCGGACTGAGGATGGCAGGGTGGGCTAACGGCACCAGCACCCGGGGCCTGGCTGAGCCCCTCCCAGCCTGTATGATGCCAGGCAACCCACCCTCTCTCTCTGCCTTGATGGTCTCATCTGTAAAGGGAAGCTTGTCTAGGAAACAAGTTCTCTCCAGCTCCAGGATTTTGCAATAGAGACGCAGTAAACTCAATGAACATATCCGAGCCAGGAGATGGGGCTTGCATGAGACGTGGAGTTGCTCTGGCAGGTTCAGGGCCCTCCTCAAGCCTCACCTCTCAGCGAAAGCTGAAAACCTAGACCCGTTCCTTTTGCCCCAGGCTCAGCCTTCAGTGTCCCCACCTCCTTCGCAGAGTCCTCAAGACTCGTGCTGCTAGTCTGCGCTGTTCCCGGCTGTGCTCTGCATCTTTCTCATCTAAGTGCAGCTTCCTGGTGAGCCCGACATCCATCGAGCCCCATGAGGTAGAGCAGTGAAAGGTTCCAGAACCTGTAGGTGGTCTCTTCCCGGTGGGCTTGTAATCACTTCCTGGATTCCAGAGGCTCGTTATGTGAAATCCAAGCTGGAAGCCCCGGCCGGGGTTTGCCTCTCCCATCTCAGCTGTCAGCGGGTGCTTGAATTGTTTAGAAATGTTCTGGGGAGAGGAGGACCGAGGCCCAGGAGGGTCTGTTTGCAACCCCCTCCCTCATCCTCTCCCTGTTGACATTGGCTCCACCAGAGTCTGCCCAAGAGCGAGCGGCTTGCCCTCTGGGTGCACCTGCTGCGGGCCTGCCAGACCCAGTGCCTCGGGGGTGGAGCATTTGACTTGGGCCTGACCTCCCATTGGGGGATGGGAATGGGGGGATGGGCAAGGCAGGGGATTCTGTAACAGCATGGACTGATCTTGAAGTGCATCTGGACCTCGCTCTACCGTCCCTTCCATTCCATAAAGAGGGCTAAACACCTCTTACAAACACAGAGGCAGGTACTGTGGCGGCGGTGGGGGGGCGCTTCAAAGAATGAGCACACGCACCTCCTGCCTGTGAGCCAAGAATGACCTTGAGAGAGGCTGGAGAGTTAGCCTCCGTTCCTCCTTTCATGTTCTGGGTCGGCAATGTGTCTGCGCAGCCCTCTCCTCCTCTTGAGTTCTCAGGTAGAGAGGCGTGTGCTTTTGTCTTGCAGGGAGTAGGGGGGGTTGAATCTGAAGAGAGTCTGTTTTCATGCCTCCCCTCCCTTCCTGGGGCCTGGTGCAGACAGGACACTAAGGTGGGAAGCGCAGTCCCTGCCCTGGGCGTGCACGAGGCCCAGTAGGTACACAAACAACCTAGTACCAGGCTGATTCTCGGAAGTGCCCTCGTGAGGCAGATAAGGAGAATCCGGGACTTCCTCCCATGGCTCAGCAGGTTATGAACCCAACTATTATCCATGAGAATGTGGGTTCGATCCCCGGCCTCGCTCAGTGGGTTAAGGATCTGGCATTGCCGTGAGATGTGGTGTAGGTCACAGATGCGGCTCGGATCCCGCATTGCTGTGGTTGTGGTGTAGACCAGCAGCTACAGCCCTGATTTGACCTCTAGCCTGAGACCCTCCATATGCCGCGGGTGTGGCTCTAAAAGAGAGAGAGAGAAAGAATCAGGAGTTCCTAGGAGGGAAGGGTCACTCCTGGCAAGGCTTCCTGGAGAAGGCCATGAGCTGAGCCTGGAAGGACGAGGGGATTCTACAGCTAGAAACGGAAAGGAGTGAGTTACAGCTACTGGCACTGGGTGAGAAAACCATGGGAAGGCTGGAAAAAGCAGCGTGTACTCAGGGAAGAAGTTCACTAGAAATTAACTCCTCTTCTCTTTTTATTTTTCTATTTTTTAATTTTTTTTGCTTTTTTTTTTTTTTTTTTTTTTTTTTTTTTTTTTTTTTTTTTTTTTTTTTTTTTTTTTTTTTTTTTTTTTTTTTTTTTTTTTTTTTTTTTTTTTTTGCTTTTTAGGGCTGCACCTGCAGCGTATGGAAGTTCCCAGGCTAGGGGGCTGAATCAGAGCTGCAGCTACCAGCCTATACAGTACAGCCACGGTAACACAGGATCTGAGCTGCATCTGTGACCTGTGCCACACCTTACGGCAAAGCTGAATCCTTAACCCGCTGAGCGAGGCCAGGGACCAACACTCCATCCTCATGGATACTAGTCGGGTTCTTAACCTGCTGAGCCACAACAGGAACTCCTCCTCTTCTTTTCTTAATGGCTGTGTGGTCCTGGACAAGTCACCTAACCTCTCTGGGCTTTATTGTTCTGTGTATACAATAGGGAGGAGGCAGAGAGGCCTCCTATGAGGCCCTTTCATTCTTTCTTTCACAAAGCAATGAAGAAGACATACAAAGTTCCTGCCCTCGTGGAGTGGGGAGAAAGAGAATAAACAATACATAGGACAGATGGGGCTAAATGCCTCGGAGAAGCAAACATTAGAGAAAGGATGGAGGCTGAGGAAGTGTGGGATAATTTAAGATGATTAGGGAAAGCCTTACTGATAAGGTGACAATTGATCCAAGATCAGAAGGAGGCGAATGAGCCAGCCAGCCAGATATCTGGGGAAGAGCTACCTGAACAGAGGGGAAACCTAGTGCCAAGGCCCTGGGGTGGTTGCAAGCTTGGTTCACATTCGAGCAAGTTCAAGGCCCAGTAAGGAGGACAGTAGAAAGGAAAGGAAGAGCAGTAAGTTCCATAGAAACGGGCTCTGGAAGGATGTATTATAGCTGGTCCTTTTCCTGCCAGGGCTGAGTCCCATTAGGTAATCAGAAACAGCTTGACGGGGCTGGTTAGCACGAAGCACTCACAGCGCTGGCATCGGCAGCTGGCAGGGTGCCCGGCGCACCTGGGGGTGATTGTTGGCTGGACCAGTCGGCTGTGCTGAGAGCACACTCCCTCACACATGGACTGCAGGGATTCTCAAGTGCTCCTGCCTCTGACCTCATGGGCTCTGCCGCACGATGTGGAGTGTGTCGGAGCACAGCGGGGACCTAGCGCGGCATTCCTCCAACGCTAAGACCGCTACTCCTCAACCAGACACTAGCCCTGAGCAGAATCCTCAGTAAGATGACAACGCGTGTGGAGAGAGAACATCTGACATCTGAACTAGCCGTTTCGCTAATATCCAACATTTCCTTCTGCCTCTGGACCCTTCCCCCTTTCCACCAGCAAAGGATTCCTCCCTTGCTCCTTGATGGAAGAGATAACACAGCAGAGCCCCCAGAACAAAATCTTTTTGGGGGAGTCCCCATTGTGGCTCAGAGGGTTAAGAACCTGGCTAGTATCCATCAGGATGATGATTCCATCCCTGGCCTCGCTCAGCGGGTTAAGGATCTGGCATTGCCACAAGCTGTGGCCTTTGTTGCAGTTGCTGTGGCTGTGGCTGTGGTGTAGGCCAGCAGCTGTGGCGCCAATTCAACTCCTGTCCTGGGAACGTCCATATGCCGCAGGTCCATTTCCTAAAAAAAGGAAAACAATTAAAAAAGAATCTTTTGGGGTTTTGAATCACAAAATGCACTGGAGGTATTTCTGGAACTAAGGCATGAGGATGAGTGAGGATGAGACACTCCGCTCCCCAAGGAGAAACAAGTTTATGGTTAGCAGGTGGGAGGGGAGGTGGAGGAAAATAAAGACCAGGGATGCTGGGGGGCCCATTGTAAGGGATCTGTGCTCTGCCCTCTTCCAGGTCAAGTGCCCAGTGTAGAATAAGGGTAGAAGGGGGGCGCTGTGGGGTGCGTCTAGGCCAGCTGGGCTCTGAGAGTCCGCCCCAAGCTCTCCGGGTCCAGCCTGGTCTGGCGCCGGCACTGTCTTTCGTCCTGTGTGATTAAGAAAGGCCTGGATGTGGTCCTGGGAACCCAGAGAGGCCAAATCACAGAAAATGGGGAAGGACAACAATGTCAAACCCCCATATAAAGAGAAATAAATATATATAGCATTTATTCTAAAGCACTTCACAAGCATTAACTCATTTAATCCACAGTACTCTAGTCAGGTAGACACCGTTATTATCCCCACGTCAGCGATGAGGAAACTGAGAGGTTAAAAAAGCTTGGCTAGGAGTTCCCGTCGTGGCTCAGTGGTTAATGAACCCGACTAGTATCCATGAGGACACGGGTTCAATCCCTGGTCTCTCTCAGTGGGTTAAGGATCCAGCATTGCCATGAGCTGTGGTGTACGTGGCAGACATGGCTCATATCTGGTGCTGCTGTGGTGTAAGTCAGCAGCTACAGCTCCGATTTGGCCCCTAGACTGGGAACCTCCATAAGCTGTAGGTATGGCCCTTAAAAAAAAAAAAAAAGACAAAAAAGCTTAGCTAGGGTCTCAGTGCGAGCAAAAGACTTGACTAGGTTTTGAACCCAGGTAGTCTGGCTTTGGAATCTTTCCTCCACTATATTGCTGAGATCAAACTGCCTTGGTGGATAATGCCCACGTGGATCCTTTTTTTTTGGCCACACCTGTGGCATGTGGAAATCCCTGGGCCAGGGATCGAACCTGAGCCACAGGAGTAACCCAAGCCACCGCAGGACAACACCAGATCCTTAACCTGCTATGCCATAAAGGAACTCCCCCATGTGGATCTTTGACCACATCAAGGATCAGATTCCATACCGAACCATCCACTCACCCACCCCAGGTTCTCCATAAACCTCCCCAGAACTTAGGCGCAACCCAGATAAAGTGGAGAAAGGAAATCCCAAATTGACTGAGATTAAATTTTCTACCACCTGTTAGACAGGGACTCACCAGTGAAGTTTAGTTCAGTTACAGATTAATGGGGTGTTTGTGGACTAACATTCATTCTCATTACAATAACCACCTAGTTAGTACTGGAGTGCTACTCCCTGATATTGCGTCTTCTCCTGCCACTGTCACCGCCATTAGGCCACCTGCCATGCGGCATGTCAGGAAAGGCTGCCACCACATCTAGGGTAAGAGCAAAGATGTACCCACTACTGGGGTTATGGCTTCCTTTTCCACGGTCAAGATGGATCTTGGCTTGAGCCATTCCAAGTGGGTGGGGTTGGGGCCCTTGACGCGAGCTGAAAACTCCAGACAATCACTGGAGGCATCAGTCACCCTACTCACTCATCTAATTATGCCTGCAGTGCTACCCTCATCTGGAAAGAATGAAAGCAGCAAAGCACTACGGTTGCCTAATGTAAACCATTTGTGTTGTCCAAAGGAAAATGGGATGTGATTCACATGGACAGTCCAGGTTCTTTTTCAAGAGGCCAGTGGTCAGCATGGAGAGGGCGGGGCATTTTGCAGAAAAGGGATACTTCTGGTCAGACTCAATTCATTTTCCCATAACCATCCCTGGACTTCGTTGGGAAGCTGGGTCTAATCCATTCTTGATTCCCTGCAGATGGGCCATGTGTGTGTGCCTAAGAGGCCGGGGTTTTAGGAATTCCAATTGCATGAGTTTGACACCATTTTAATTTCTTACAGGCCATGGCCCAAGATGCAATAATGTATTTTATACACCAAAAACATTGAAAGGAAACTCTCAGCAGTTATTTTTCTAATTCAGTAGAGTATAAGCTGCTTGAGGGTGGAGCTGCTTCTAATTGGCTTGACCGCCAAGACCTAGCACAGGCCTCTAGGAAGCAAGGTGTCGAGTTTTATCTCAACTTCCTTTCCACTCTCTCTTGTGTTCGGTGACTCTGCCATTTAGCAACACCGATCCCTTTTCTGTCCCTTGTGGACAGCCAAGTACTCTCCTGCCACAGGACCTTTGCACATACCTTCCCTAAGCCTGGCATGTCCCGCCTCCCTTATTTGCCTAGTCATCACATCCTTGGATCAGCCTCCACGAGCAGCTCAGTTCCCCCAAGACAGATTCTCATTGCACGTTGTCACTCTCCTTGTTGTATCTGCCACAGTTGTCATTTTATACTTTTTCGTGTGACTCTTTGATTGGAGCCTGTCTCCTTCTCCACGCAGTTAATTCTATGAGGACAGGGACCATGTTACCAGCTACTCCCCACTGTCTTGCCCAGCACCTGGCATACCTCATGAGTATGGATGGGTAGGTCTGCCTTCGTGGAGCACCTGATCCTGGGTACCAAATGCCGAACAACCCTGGCAAATGGGTATTACCCTCCCTTTACAGAGAAGTAAACTGAGGCCCAGAGAGGAAAGGAGAATTGTTCAAAGTTCCACGCTCTGTAAGGGCCAGAGGCAGGCTTTGAATTCGGTTCTTCTGACTCAGGTACCAGCATTCTTCCTGCCTGGGTTTTCACTACATCTCTACTGGTTGGTTAAAGGAATGACCTGACTCTTTGGGATGCATGGCGTTAGCTTTGCCTGTGAATCTACAGATGCGGGTTTGTGGTTCCGATGCAAATTAGCAGAGTCCTTGCCCAAGAAAGGAGGCTGCTCGGGTTCAGCTCCAGGCCAGCCTTTTGCTGCTTAGCTGGTGATGACAGTTCCTAGCCAGACAGCGAGGTAGCCCCGTTCTCTTGTCCTTTCCAGCCCTGCTGGGCCATGAACTCCGAGAGTAGGGAGAGAGGCATTTCCGGGGCGCTGGGTTATGCTCCTCTGGGGTGACTGCTACAGCTGGCCACATGTTCACCAACCGCACTTTGGGAAATTGCCCCAGGTCCCTGGTTCACAGAATTGCTGGGAAAATGACAGCTCTGGGTCCATATGAAAGGCATTCTTGGAAAGTCTCCCCGCCCTCCCTCCTTCCCCTGCTGGAGAACTTTGTGCTGTGAATTATTGCAGCAATGGGCGGCCCGGATGGTTTTGAGTGGAGGGGGCTAGGCCTCGTTGCTTTATTGCTCCAATGTGTGCGGAATCCACTCAATTCTCTGGCAAGATCTCTTCTCCCCACTTCTTTGTGGAACGAAGATGCTCAGAGAAGTGGAAGCAGGAGACAATGGGCCTCAGTTTCTTTATAGTTTGCCCTGTAAAGCTCCCCTCCACACTCCAGACCCTCTAGCAAAGAAAGAGGGTGAAGGGAAGGGACATAGGGCCAGACTGTCCATCTTCGCTCTGCACCGAGTCACTCCCAGGAGAGGGAGAGCCATGGTCGTGACTGACCAAGATGCACCAAGAGGGAAAATGCAATGTGAGACTGAGGACTTTGTTCTGGACAGAATCACAACCTGTGCTTATGCATTTGGTCTCAAGTAGATTTTTGTTTGCACTTGGCCACTCTGGGCGTGGCAGGGAATGGATGATATCACACGTTGAGGGTTATACTGGCCACCCCTTCAGCTCTGTAGAGCAGTGCTGTCCTATGGAACTTGGTGTAGTGATGGAAATGTTAAATACTTGTGTAGTCCAGGATGGTAGCCCCTGGCCAGGCATGGCCACTGAGCATTTGAAATGTGGCTAGTGTGGCTGAGGAATTAATTTTGAATTGCATTTTAATATCAGTTTTCATTTAAATAGCCACATGTGGTTAGTGGCTAGCATATTGGAGCCGGCAGTTCCAGAGCATTGCTATTCAAAGGGCGAGCCAGTGAGCAGCAACGTCGGTATCACCTGAGATGATATTAGAACTAAGCCCCACCCCCAGGCCTATTGAATCCGACGTGCGTTTTAACAAGATCCCAGGTGATTCCTCTGCACATGAACAATTGTTAGGAGCAAAGAAAAGAAGCATTGTCACCAACAAAGGAAGAAAAAGAAGGAAGGAAAGGAAGGAGGCAAGGAAAGGAGAGAGGAGAAAGAAAAGGAAGGAAGGAAGGTTAGTGGACAGAAAGAACAGCTATCAGGAAGTCTTTGTTTCTTTCATACAGAATTCGCAGCACTCATCTAGGGGGTGTTGATCCCTGCTTTGGAGTCAATTCTTACAGCTTTGGCTGCAGGATTTTATTTTCCAGCCTGCAGTAATTTGGAAGCAGCAATAGAGAGAAGCAGCTAGAGGTAGGATGGGAGTGCCTTTGCTGCCTCAAATGCCACACGTCTAGCCAGCACCAAGCGCCATGTAAGAATCACAACCGCTGGTGCGGTTCTGGAAGTTGGGGTCTGGAGCATCTCTCCAAGACCGCACTGGGGTCTCTTGGCTGGAATTATGCAAAGCCAGGGCAGCATTTCAGAATCTCACTTTTAAGTACATGTTAGTGTCTAGTGTAATGAAACACATGCTGCAGATGGATGAAATTGAATGTTCAAGCTAAATAATAAAGTCTTTTATTTATGGGCAAATTTTATGTCTCCCTGCAGGGAGATAAGTTAGCGTACAAGTCCTTCCCCCTTCTGCCGGGTCTGATGGGAAGCCAGTTTGTTTCCTCTCGACATCACAAGGGAAATATGGGGAGAGAGGGAGGTGAGGGGCGAGGTGGGGGGAGGCTTTATATTTACAAGCCTGTGGTCTGCTGTAGCAGATGCTGACTCCACTGGATTTGTGGGTGTGTGGACAGTGGAGGAAGGAGCTAAGCAGGACTACATTTCTGACCTCTGCCAAGTCTCCGGTAGGACTGATGGGGAGGGATGCACTGAAGAAATTTTTTTTTTTTTTTTTGCCTTTTAGGGCCAGACTTGCAGCATATGGCGGTTCCCAGGCTAGGGGTCCAATTGGAGCTACAGCCGCCAGCCACAGCCACAGCCACACAGCAACACAGGATCCGAGCCGTGTCTGTGACCTACACCACAGCTCACGGCAACGCCGGATCCTTAACTCACTGAGTGAGGCCGGGGATCAAACGCACAACCTCATGGTCCCTCGTTGGATTTGTTTCTGCCGCACCACGACGAGAAGGAACTCCTGGAGAATACTTTTTTTTAACTCTCTAGATGATTCTGATGATACTGGAGAGGGTTCCCAGCCCTTTGAGACACTATCCTTCACTGATAAGTTTGTTCTTTCATTTCAGGTGTCGATCAGCAAACATGAAATGGGCTCCCTCTATGCAGCAGGCACTATTCTAGATAGTGGGGATTAAAAAGTATGAAACAAATCAGAGACCTCGTCTTCAAGGAGTTTGCATTCCAGGGGGGCAGGGCATGAACACAAGCAATTTCAGGGTCTGAGAAGTGTTGTAAAGAAGGTAAAACAAGTAGAGAAGCGTGGTGGTCATCAGAGAAGGCTTCCTGGAGGAAGTGTCATTTGAATTGAGTCCCTTAAGGTAGTGAGAAGGAGGCGCCCCCGAAGCTTTAGAGAAGGGAATTTTAAGGAGAAGGACAGGGGACAAGAGAGTGGGGGGAGGGGTGGGCTGGGTCAGGCAGGGCCATGGTTAAGGTGGTGGGATTTTATTCTAAACACGGTAGGAAACCGTTGGAAGGCTTGTGTCCCAGGCAGAGGAGTGATTTTTCCAAGCTCACTCTGGCTGCTGCATCTCTGGGGGAAGAGGCTGTTTTATTCCAGGTGACCGATGTTGGAGTCTTGGGTTGGGAGGTACTAGTCGAGGTGTAAGAAGAGGCCAGATTCAAGAAATATCCCAAATGGGGACAGACAGGTCTTCCTATGAATTCAATGCTTCTGTGAAGGTCAAGCTCAGTCAGGGTTTTCCGCCCACCTCTCTGTTTACCACTGAACGGCTCCTCCCTGCCCTGAGCGACTGGGATGGATCCGCCTCCAGGCCTTTGTGTCACCTTCCCTGGGCACTCCCTCTCCCCCTCCCGCTGGAAAACCATCCATTCTTCAGGAGTTCAGCTCTGTGAACCTTCCGCAGCCCATCCAAGTGGGGGTGTGATGCCTCCTCCAGGTTCCTATCACGGGGACCCCTGTCTCCCACCGCAACCATGTGCCGTCTTGAGGGCGGGGGCCCTGCCGCCCAACTGAGCAACCTCATCACCTGACACTGGGTCTGGCCCCGAGCTGATCCCCTGTTTCCTGGGAAGCTCCGTGAGCTGCCCACGCCCTGGCCCGCCCCGTGGCTGGGAAAAGCAGAGCGTGGTGGCACCTTGGAGGGGCCCCAGCTGGACCACTGGGTCGAGATCTCCTCCTTCTCTGCCACGTCCCACTGCGCGGTACAGGGCCTGGCCACAGCATTCTCCTCTTCTGATGGATTGCACCTCTAAAACGCTGTCACCCCCCCCACACCCCCACAGTGTAATTAAAGCAACTTCCACATTACAGGCTGCAGGGCAGACACATCACGGTTACCTATTCCAAAGAGTGAGGACGTTGACGTGCCCTGAGTGGATTTAGCCCTTAATTTAACAGGCCAGTACACCTGCTGTGGCTCTAGACTGAGGGCCATCCCACCAGGCGAGCCGGCTGGCTTGCATCAGGGCCAAAAGCAAATGAAGCTCAAACCCCGCTGATGGGAGGAGCAGGCAGCCAGGTTAGAGGACTTGGGAAACAACTTGGCGCCTTGTTTTGGTGTAATTGAAAACCTGGCCCTAACTGGGAGGCTCATTTTACCCACCTCCACTTTTGCTGGTTTTGCTGAGCTGCCGAGCTATGATGCCCCGGGCTCAGCTTTCTCTGCCTTCTCCCCGCAGGGCAGAGATCAGAGGCCCCCAAACATCCCACCTACGCTTTGTTTGAAAACCTTCCGCCCTGGGGCTGCCCGTAGATCTCACCTGGAGATTTGCAGCGAGAACAGCCATTAGATCAAGGAACTCACCAGATCAAAGGACTCACTGAAGAAGTTCACCCACTTGGAGCAGGGACTTGCAGTTAGAATTCAGAAGGGCTGGGATTTGAACACACACAAAAATGACACCTTTATTTTCCCTAATTTTTTTGTTTTTTGTCTTTGTTTTTTAGAACTGCACCTGCAGCATAAGGAAATTGCCAGTCTAGGGGCTGACTCAGAGCTGCGCAGCCACAGCAACGCGGGGTCCAAGCCATGTCTGCGAACTACACCACAGCCCATGGCAACGCTGGATCTTTTAACCCACTGAGCCGGTTGAACCTGCATCCTCATGGATACTAGTTGGATTTGCTTCTGCTGCACCACAGCGGGAACTCCCTCTTTTCCCTAACTTTTAAATGTAATCCAGCATTTCCTCCCATTGTGAACACAGCAACAAACTGCAGTACTATTAGCAGCACTTGGAATTCAATCCCCTCAGAAATCACCGATATTTTCATATCACATTACAGTTGTTGTAGGTATCTTGAGATACAGTTTATGCACCTCACTATTTCAACATTAGGGTAGTTGTCGGAGTTCTCGCCCTGGTGCGGTTGGTTAAGAATCTGCAGCAGCTCCGGTGCCTGCAGAAGCAAGGGTTCGATCCCCAGCCTGGTGCAGTGGGTGAAAGGATCGGGCATTGCCACACCTGCAGCATAGGTCACAGCTGCGGCTCGTGTATAATCCCTGGTCCAGGAACTTCTATATGCTGCCGGCGTGGCCAAAAAAAAAAAAAAATAGGATAATTGTTAGATGTGCTGCTGGATCTTAATCATGGATTAATGAAGAAACATATGACAATGTCACAATTCAAAGATATTTTAATTACCATATTTCAATATAATTGATTTGCAATCCTATGTATTTAAAAACATTATTCTGAGAAGGGGGGTGGGTCTAGGGCACCAAGAAAGTAAAAGCATTAAGATCTCATACATCCAGGAGTTCCCGTTGTGGCTCAGTGGTTAACGAATCCGACTAGGAACCATGAGGTTGCGGGTTCCATCCCTGGCCTCACTCAGTGGGTTAAGGATCCGGCGTTGCTGTGAGCTGTGGTGCAGTTTGAAGATGCGGCTCGGATCCCGCGTTGCTGTGTCTGTGGTGTAGGCCGACAGCTACAGCTCCGATTCGACCCTGCCTGGGAACTTCCATATGCCATCAATGCGGCCCTAGAAAAGGCAAAAAAGACGAAAAAAAGATCTCGTACATTCAAAGTCACCTTCACAGGGGGTAGAAAATGCAGGTCAAGTCACCAAAGTGGAGATGGGCAAAATAGAGATTCCAGGGCCTTGTCACCATTTGGGCTCTCTGGGAAGCTGGTCTGAGATGGCCTTTAGAGTTTAGAGGGTTTATTAGCAACTGCCTTTGGTATCAGCCCCCGAGGAAGGGAGAGGATGGAAGCAAGACGGGGCAGAGGGAGAAGATGCAGGCTCCACAGAGGGCTCAGCTAGCCCTGTGCCCAGCTCTCAGGCTGGGATGACTCTTCAGAGTTGTTCCGAGTTGGGGTAACGGGGCCAGGCCTTTATATCCCCCATGTCAACCAGTTATTAAATACAGTCACCCCAGGAAAAGGGTATGACCCTGGGCAAGTCTGCTCTTCCAGCCAAGCCATTTCCAAAAGAGGGCTGGCAGCTGATAGCTTCCTGCCAACAGCACTCCCAGCATTCCCAGTTGCTGGGGGAGAAAACCATCATTCCTCAGGGCCATCTGGGTGGTAGACCCCAGTCCAGCGCGGGTTCCACCCCAGGCCTACTGCAGCTGAATCCCTGGATGGAGTCTAGAACCTATCATTTTTATCTTATTTTTTTATTTTTCTTTCTTTCTTTTTCTTTGCTACCCCACGGCATATGGAGTTTCCAGGCCAGGTATCAGATCCGAGCCACATTTGTGACCTACGCCATAGCCGCAGCAACGCCAAATCCTTTAACTCGCTGTACCAGGCCAGGGATTGGACCTGCATCTCCCAGTGATTCTGATGCTCTACCAGGTTTGGAAGCCCTTGAACCCTGGTGGTAAGTGCTGGCGGGGACTCTGCGACATGATGTCCAAGGGTCTTGTTCAAGGACAGGACTCTGCTGACCCAACCTTGTCCATGGCATCTCTCCACTGTATAATTTCCCTCAACAGTACTTACTGAGAGTCCTCCACCATGCTGGGCACCGGGGATGAACCTGTGAGCAAAAGAGATGCAGCCCCAGCCCTTGTGGCACTTACAGTCCACGGTCTCACAAACCTCTCAATGCAGGATGCTGCATGGGTGACTAAGTTGGCACGACTTCTCTGCAGGGCAAGTTGGCAACACCCATAAAAATTATAAGGGTACCTACTCAGCATGTCTGCTTTTAGGTACCAATCCTGCAGAGAGATCTCCATATGGGTGAAGTCATATGTGTAAAGGATATTCACCAATAATGTTTCGTAATAGCAAAACCCTAGAAAAGCCTCAGTATTCATCAATGGGGACTGGTTGAATAAATTATAGTATATGAAAGGAATCCTATGTAGCTATTAAAAAAAAAAAAAAAAGGAGTTCCTGTCGTGGCCCAGCAGAAACAAATCTGACTAGCATCCATGCGGACGCAGGTTCGATCCCTGGCCTCACTCAGTGGGTTAAGGATCCAGCACTGCCATGAGCTGTGGTGTAGGCTGCAGACATAGCTCAGATCTGGCGTTGCTGTTGCTGTGGCTGTGGCGTAGGCCAGCAGCTGTAGTTCCAATTAGACCCCTAGCCTGGGAACCTCCATACACCACGGGGGCAGCCCTAAAATGCCAAAAAAAAATTATAAAAAGGCAGTTGTATATATATTTATATATGGAAAAAAGCCAACAATGATCCTACAAGGCATATCGATTTTAAAAGGGGGGGGGTGGAGGAGAGATGGAAGATGCAGAATCCTATATAATGTATCACAGTCTGGGTGAAAAAAAAGGGAAATACATGAATCCATGAAAGTTTTCAGCTGCCCAAGAGTTTTTAAAATGAGGGAATCAGTCTTTCCAGTTAGAAAAACAAGAAACCACCCAAGGTTTTTGAGAGAGAGAGAATTTAATTCAGGATGTCGATCAGACAGGTAATGCAAGAGCTGAGAGGCCACACAGGGAGGGGAAGGCCAGGCAGCTCAGAAACCAGCGGCTCAAGGTCACTGCGGGACCTGTGCACTGGAAGGACAGGGAGGAGGCTGCTCCTGAGGCTGAGCGGCTGGAGTACCAGCGGGTCTTGAACTCTGCCAGGCCCTGCCCCATCCCTGGAGGAGAAGAACGTGCTGCTGAGAGCCAGACAGAGAGGGAGAGGGAGAGGAGGAGGGGGCCTTTTTCCTTTCCCTTCAGCCCATTATCTCCTGCCAGGTGCCTCCCCTGACTTAGGCTCAACCTGGAGCCAGCCTGACTTAGAACCCTGGAAAGAGATGCCTGGGAGGGGCAGCCTCTTCAGGTACAAAGAAGATCGGGGTGGCCGGGGCTGAGGAGTGGATCCGTGGGCCAGCATGAGCGCGCAATGAGATGTGCTTAGAAAATGCCAAGTATCTCCCAGAGGCCACATAAGAAGTAGTAAGCGTCTTGCTTCTCGGAATTGGGGACCGGGAGGGTGACCTAGTCTGTATTAAGTTCCCCCTGGTACTTTTAAATTTTGCCTATTTGAAACAAGATGCCTGCCTGACATTCACATTTAGTACTGCAGAAAGGGCAAGGCTGTTACATTTTTTCATTGGAAAACATCCCGGGAATGGGGGGGGTGCCAGCAGAATCTCCCCGTAAATCTCCCATGATCGCACCCCCCAGAGACAGCGCAGCACTTTTTCCGCACATCTTTTTCACAAGTGTCCTCTTCAAAGCCCTCCCTCCACTGCCTGGTCCCTGAGAGGAGGAAGTGGGGCCCGAGTGGAGGCAGAGGGGTGGTGGGGCCCTAGCTGGAGCGGGGAGGGTATTTTCCTCTCATACAGCCAGCCTGCCGCGTGATCTCATACCACATCTGTAGCCACTTAGAAAACTGCTGGCCGGAAGGTCTCAGCTCGCAGCAGCCCGGAGCCGTGCCTGCCTGCCAGGGCGCCGGGCTTACCACCTCCCTGCAAGGCCAGCTGCTTCGGTGACGTGGGGCTCTTAGCTTCCCTCCCCGGGGGCGCCACACACACTGGCTGCCCCATCCAAAGCCCCGGATGCCCACAGAGGAAGAAGGTGTGGGTCCCTGGGCTCTTGGGCTCTGCTCTCAACTGCTGCTGCTGCGTTCTGTACTCAATTCTGCATAAAGATGGGCGGTGGAAGAAGGAAGGGGCCACCTCTTCTCTTTGAAAATTGGCCCTTATCAAACTCTCTGAAGAGAAAGCGGAGGCATGAGAAACCTGCTTGTGAGAGGCCGAGTGGGAACTCGAGCCAGACCCGGGCAGGATCATGAGTCCAGCCCTCTCGCTGTGCAGACAGGAACCCCAGGGCCACCAAGGGGGTCACAGAGACACAGGCCCAGGGGTCTGTGCCCTCTCATGCTGCCTGCCTTGTCCCTTGGGGGATCCCAGATCAGACTGCAGCAGCTCCTTAGGGAAGCTCTCTAAATCACGGTTTTCTTGGCTGTAACGTGGGACCACTGACACACGTCTCAAAGGTTGTGATGAGGATCATTTGCCAATGACTGAAATGCTTCTGGCACATAACGTCTGAACAAATAGGAGTCCCCTGGTTCTTTCTTTTCAGTATCCTCGTCCTGAAAACTCACAGGTTGCTTGAGACTCAGATGAGTACACCGCCCTCTCTATATAAGCCACGGGCTGTGCCAAAAAGTCCCATGGCCCGGCCTGGGAGCTGGACTCGGCATCCTGGATCCTGCCCTGAAATCCAGATCTGGATTTGCTTGACCTGCCGTTTCCCCTCCTAACACAAGGCAGGGACGGCAGGTAGTGTTATTCTTCCCTGCTAGGAACATTTCCAGGACTGCTTTCCCAACTAAATTCTGAACATTTTTTCCTAAGAAAAGGAAAGGAAAATTCCCTCACCTAGGGTCTCCCACTCCTGAAAGGCAGGGCTAAGCGGGTTCTCTGACCAATGAACGTGGGTCAGGACCTCTGGGGCCTGCTCAGGTCACTGATACCTGCCCCGCCACCTTCCTGTCCCCTCCGCCCCCAGATCGTGATAGTCTAAATAAGCAAGCAGACCCGTTCCTGAATGGGGCAGGTCATACCTTTGATTCTAAGATGAGTCTCCCCAGCAAATATCGCAGGCCCGGCTCCTGGCCCCAGGGCTCTCCTTTCTGTATGATGGAGGCCGCTTCACCCTCGTTCTGGGCTCAGCCCCCCTCCAGGCTCCGAGACAGCCACTGGTACTGCTAAGGGCTGACACCAGTGAAAAGAATCTGACGCTGCCATTAACCTCATTGGTTTAATTTCAGGTCATCCTTGCTGTGGGCCTCATGGTGGCCTCCAGCCTAGAGTGTGACCTCTGCTGTGTCGGCTTCCATGAGATCCTGCACCCGACTAGTCTTTCCTTGTTGCCCCTAACAGCTGGGCCTGCCAAGGGCTTCCTCAAGCCATCCCCTTTCTCTCTCGTTTGCTGCTGTGTGCTTCCCTGGGCACGGAAACATGGCGAGGAAAGACATACGGTCCCCAGCCCCATTTCTCCCCAGGAATTTAGAGTTGAGCAGAAGGAGACAGGCATGTCGTGAGACAATTACAATCCAGGGTGGCCCAGGCTCTGTTGGCACAAGGTATGAGGAGCGCTGGAAAAAGGCAAATGAGAGAAGAAGCACTGAAGTTTGGCCCCGGGGGGACAAGGGTGGTGTTCCTATCTCTTGCTCCAAAACAAAGCTCCACAAAACCTAGCAGCACAAAACAACGTCTGTGTGCTTGCAGATTCTAGGGGTCAGGAATCTGAACAGGCACCATGTCACCTGGAGGCTCAGCTGGCTGGAGGTTACTTGAAGAGTTAGGTGTCTGGGCTGGGCTGACTGAAGAATGGGATCAGCTGGGACTGTCCACCAAAGTGACTACGCCTGGCCTCTCCAGCATGGTGGTCTCAGGGGAGCTGGACATTTTACATGGTACCTCGGGTTCAAGAGCGAGTGTTTCCAGTGAACAAGGTGGAAGCTGCATGGCCTTTTTATGACTTAGCCTCAGAAGACGGGCAGCATCACTTCCAACATGCTTTACTGGTCAAGCAGTCTTAATATGAACCGATTCAAGGGATGGGTCCTGGAATCCACCTCTTATGGGTGCAGAGGCAAAAAAAAAAGAAAAAGAAAAAAAATTGCAGCCATGTTTTCAAACTGCCACGGAGGGTTCTCCAGAAGAGACACTCTTTGAGCTAAATTTTGAAGGCAGACTAGAGGTTTGGCAGGTGGGCAAAGTGGGGAAAGTGTCCTGGTCTGAGGGATCAGCATATGCAAAGGCCCAGGGGCAAAAGAACGGACTGTATTACAAGAAATAAGTCCCATCAGATTTCCTAGGAGCTCAGCAAAGAAACCTTTCCTGCCAGCTCACTAGGTGGCCCTCCTCTGCTGGTCCTCCCCAGGCCGCCAGGGCCCACTGTGCCCCACAGCTCAGATACCAGCTCCTCAACCGAGGGCTCATCCTGATCAGGGCTTAAGTGGCAAATCCACATCCCAGCAGCCCCACTTGGCTACCCAGGTTGTAGTGAGCAGGCAGGGAGATGCCACCTGGGAGAGGCTGTGGATAGAGTCTAGCCATTCCCCAGGCCTATGCTCTCATCTCCAGCTCTTGATTTAGAAGCCCCTGACGCCCAGCCAAAACTTCCCTGGTTTGGTTTTTCAAAGCATTGAAGACTCTGTGTCTGTTGGCTTGAGTCCTGGCAATTCTTTCCACAATGATTAGTTCTTTTGATTGTAGGCATAAAAACTCAGACTAGGTTAAACAAAAAAAAGGGGAAATTATTGGTTCTTGTAACTACAAGGTTCTAGGAGCGAATCATGGAGTTTAAACTTTATCAGAATTCTACCTCGTCCTCTCAGTTTCTCAGGGTTGCATTTTTCTGTGGGGACTTTATTTTCAGGCAGGATCTCCTCAGAAGTAACAAGCAGTGGCTTGGAAGGTCTAAGCTTAATACTCAGAGCCAGCAAACCTAGCCAATAGAGGGCGCCCCTTCCATGAATCCTCAGGCTTCCGTCCCAGAGAGGGTTCTGATTGGCCCAGCTTGGATCACATGCCCTTCCCAAAGCCAATCACCAGGGCCATGAGCATGTGGTATTCTGACTGGTTACGACTGAATCAAACACTATTCCCTTTTAACAGTGAGCTCCGGCAGTAACCACGTACAGTCATGTTTCAAGAAATAGGAGCTCTGGGAGTTCCCCCTGTAGCACAGTGGGATCTAGGGCATCTCTGCAGCTCCAGGATGCAGGTTCGATACCTGGCCCAGCACGGTGGGTTAAAGCATCATTTTGCAGCTCTGATCTGAACCCTGGCCTGGGAACTCCATATGCCTCCTTGCGCAGGAAGGAAGGGAGGGGAGGAGAAGAAATAGGGGTGCTGTAACTAGAAGGGAAAAGGAAAATGTGAGGGTCAAAACAAAACTTAGCTGCCACGGTCTCAGGGCCACTAGAGCAGTTGCAGTTGGTGTATTGCCTGAGGGAGGCTGGGGTACCTCCTGTGTCTGCCCGGAGGGCTTCCCTTTTTCTAATTGGCACAGAGGCGCCTGTGTGGACTCTTGCTGGGCTTTGCAACGTGGACTAACTTTCCTTTCCCCAGTGCTTCAATATTTCCTGGAAAAACTCCCCTTATTCTTCATGTCCTTGTTCAAATTCCTATTCCTCCAGGAACTGGCTGGAATGAATCATGAGTTCCCCATGGGTCCTCAGTATTATGGCTTCTGCCTGGGTCGTGGTTATACAGTTGTCTGGTTGGGATTCCTTGTCTGTCTCCTCATCTGGCTGAAGACGGGCCCCAGGAGGATAGGAAGGGTGTCTGAGCTGCCCCCACGCCTGCCAGCAGGAGGGATGCACAGGTGGGGTCTGTTGGGTGGATGGGAAGACAGCAGAGTTGTCTACTTGCTGCTGTGGCTTCAGAAGCCAGTCACAGAGCAACGCGAGCCTGCGCTTCGGTCCCGAGAGACAAGTGGCCTGACCCGTGCATCTTCTGTCTCCCCTTACCCAGCCCCTGGAGACGCTGCCCAAGGGAGGAGCCTTGAATGGTACATCCAGGAGGCCACTACCCAAGATGGGGGCTCCAGAAGTCAAGCGCCTTTCTCTAGAAGGCTCTGGGGAGGAGAAAGTGGCTGGGCTCCGTCGAAGCCTCACTGAGGACTGCCAGGCAATGGCTCTAGGGCTCAGCTCTAGCTCCTGATTAAAACCAGGTCCCGGAGCTTGGAGCCTTTGGTGAAACTGGATACCTATCAACGTAGGCAAAGGAAATATACGTGGGAGGGAGGGCGGGAGGCTGGCTGGCAGCCCGGCAGCGCTGGGCTGGGCAGCAGGTTGAGCTTTCCTTCTGAGAGTTTCCCAGGAGCCCTCGCTATGCGGGGTGATGACAGCTCCGAGAAACTGGAGCCCCACAGAAACCAGAGGAACACACCCATTACTCTGTCACTCTCTTCCCGCTCCCCTTCTCTTTATCTGCTTTTAGAGAGAAGTCCTGGGCTCAATCCCCCTACCACCTTTTATTCGTTTGTGGTAAAGTTATTTAACTTCTCTAAGTCTCAGTTTTATCATGTGTAAAATGAGGGTTTATAATACATGCTTCGTTGGCTTATTGTGGGGTTAAAAGTGATACTGCATAAAAAGTGCTGATATGGTAGAAAAAGCACTGGCTCCAGGGTCAGACAGGCCAGGATTAGAATCCCAGCTCTGCCATTTGCAAACCGGGTAACCTACTCCAAACACTTACCCCCACTGAAACTCAGTGTCCCGTCTGTAAAAGGGGATACTGATGAGTTCCCACTGTGGCTCAGCTAAGAACCTGAAGAGTATCCATGAGGATGTGGGTTCCATCCCTGGTCTCGCTCAGCAGGTTAAAAGATCCAGTGTTGGAGTTCCCGTGGTGGTGCAGCGGAAACGAATCTGACTAAGAACCATGAGGTTGCAGGTTCGATCCCTGCCCTTGCTCAGTGAGTTAACAATCCGGCGTTTTTGTGAGCTGTGGTGTAGGTCACAGATGCAGCTCAGATCTGGTGTTGCTATGGCTGTGGTGTAGGCCGGCAGCTATAGCTCCAATTCGACCCCTAGCCTGGGAACCTTCATATGCTGTGGGTGCAGCCCTAAAAAAACAGGGACAATCAATCAATCAATACAAAAATACATAAATAATAAAATGGGATACTGATAATACCTGACCTGCCCATGCCCCAGAATTGCTGTGCATGTCACATGGGACATGTGACTGAAGGGGCACTGGCGACTCTACAGAGCCAGACATCCCAGTAATCATTATTAATGATCCCAATGCTGTACCTTTTTTTGACTGTCTTCTCTTGTTTTGTCCTTCTCTTCCTTTCCGAAGGTCTTAAGTCTGAGAAACTTTGTCAGGTCACAGAGTTAGAGCTGGGAGATCTTTGTGGCCCTGGGTTCAGCTGTTCTACTAGAAATCACTTGGGGACACATAAGGAAATTCAGATTCCTGGGCTCCAACCCAAACCCCTCGAGAATCACAATCTCTTTGTTTTTAAATGAAAATTTGTTTTAAATTACAAAAGTGATACATGCTCATTCTAAATGAATTCCAGCAATACAGAAATAATGAGAGTGAAAAATGGCCAGTCCTCAGAGGTAACTGCTATTAACAGTTTGGTGTGTGTCCTGAAGAGTTTTGTGTTTTGCCTGGAAAGAGCTGACCATGTAGTTTTTTATTTCCCCCATTAACAAGAGCACTCATTTTTTTTAAACTTAATATAACTTGGATATCTTTCCACATCAGTACACATATGCCTGCCTCATTCTGCTTGACAGCTGCAGAGAATTCCATGATGTGGCTTATTGTGGTTGATTTAACCATTTCCCTATCCATGGACATTTTGGATCCTCCCCGGTGATTCACATGGACAGAGGCCAGTCCAGCCTCTGTCCACATTTTGCACAGATGGGGAGTCAGAGGCCCAGGGAGGGGACACAAGCAGGCCAGTGTCATAGAGCAAGTCAGTAGCAAAGCCAGGCTAACAACACTAGTTCTGATGCATTCTTTGCATCAAACAGTAACAACACAATTTCCTTTTTTTTTTTTTTTTAAAGAAGATGGTCAAGGGAACTTAACATTTTTCTGAACCTATTCCTGATAGGAAGAGAAAAAGTCTCAGTATTAGTTCTATCTCATGTATTTCTGAGAATTGGATTTTCCCCCAAAACTTTTCAGAGTTTTCACTTTCCATTATGTTCTTTGTAAGAGTTCATGATTCAGTAAATTCTTCCAAAGCTCATGGTTTTTTATGATAGAAACTCCAAATCCCACTTCTCCTGAGTATGCCTATTCTTAGAGACCCTGATCAAATTCCACTTTAGGGACCCCCAAAGCCCTCCTCTTCGTTCACCATAATTGATGAGTTTTCCTCTTGTGGAAACAAATGGAACTGTAAAATTGTGACTGTCATCTATTTTCTTATTAAGTAAATTTCTCCAAATCCTGTAGGTAACTTTCCAAGAAAGATAAATTACCCAATTGTAACAAATATGACATGTAATGTTTGCAGAACCCTTGAGAGAATTTGCTCTTTGCCCAGAAATTATACTTAATATTCCTACTAAAGATGGAACATTAAGCCCACCTCCCATGAGGAAAGAGAGTTATGATTGGAAGTGACCGCTGCCCATCAAGTCACATTCTCTTTCAGGCAGTTCCCCCAGAGCTTGGCAGTGAACTGCAGACAAATGTTTCCAAGTCTACTGCCTCTACCACAAAGGGCTGGGAAATTGCTCAGATTTCTGATGAAAAAGAAACAGATGTCATTCTCAGAAACTGACCACAGTGTTGGTAACATTTGAATGTTGTTTAGCAATGTTTTGGGCAAAAGATAAAGGGAACACAGGACTGTAGAGTAATTCCTTTGTCTAGAACCTGTCTCTTGGGTCCCAGAACTCTGGCTTCTATCTTAGAATCAAAAGTAGACCTTTCTCCTGGCTCCTAGATGGTGATTTCTAAATACCACTGCCTCCTCTAAGGACAGAACTTTTTGGAGAAATGGTTGATTCCAGGTCTGGAGCAAGATATGTTCAAAATGAACCTGCAGCATCTTGTCATACCAAATGGCAAGGAATTTATCGAGAGCCAATTTGAAGAGACTCCCACTGGCCAAAGATGGGCCACATTTAGCATCCATAAGGAGAGCAGCTGCAATGAATTAAAACACATCAGATATGTTTCGATCCACAAATTCGTAGTGACTTTCAAGAAAGAAAAAACCAAAACAAAACCAAAACACTCCAAAAACACATCAGTCACCTTATAGGATGCCAGGAGGACCATTTCACTGCTTTGAAAGCTAGTAAATAAACATTCATTCTGCCTTTCCCATATAAGCCATACCTCACGATAACCACACAGTAGGGGAGAGGAAGTATCTTTTTCGGGGAATAGTCCAGCTCATAAATGAAGAAAGAATGATAGAGTTAGAATATCCCCAGGTTTCAACTTTGAAACCGTGGATCTAGACAAGGGTACCAATGGCTGCTAACATCACAGAAAGAGGCAGACATGACGAATGTACCTCTGCAGTTTATTCAAACCTGAATCTGAAGGAGCTTCTAGATCTAACTGCCAGTTTGCAAGATACAGGGGACATCAAACATGTTAAACAACATCATGGAGACGTACCCTCCAAGGCATTCAGATTATAGGAAACTCGAGACAAAAAACTTGTTTCTCCAACAAATACACTACATAAAAAAAAATAATACAATGCAGTAGAGAGGAACATAGAGATTAAAAGAGATTTAAGATGTACATCAACCAGTCACAGAGTATGGTTATTTCAGTCCTAATTTGACCAAATAGGGGAAAAAACTTATGAAACAGTCAGGAAAATTTGAGCATGGACAGGATATTTGATATTAGGAATTATCAGAATTATTTTTAATTTCTAAGATGTGAACATGATATTGTAGTTATTTTTAAAGGCAATTACTAATTTTTAGAGATATACTGAAATATTTGTAGGTGAATTTTTTTTTTTTTTTTTTTTTTTTGCTTTTTAGGGCCACACCCATGGCATATGGAGATCCCAGGTTAGGGGTCGAATCGGAGCTACAGCTGCCGGTCTACACCACAGCCACAGCCACGTGGGATCCGAGCCGCGTCTGTGACCTACACCATGGCTCACGGCAACACCAGATCCTTAACCCACTGAGCGAGGCCAGGGATTGAACCCGGGTGCTAATGGATACTAGTTAGGTTCTTAACCCACAGAGGAACTCCTGTAGGTGAAATCTTAAAATGTCTAGAATTCACTTCAATATTATTCAGGAGGGGAGAGTAGATGAAACAAGACTGGCCACAGTGGCTGTTGAAGGTGGGTGGTGGGTAGGCAGGAATTCATTATACAATTCTCTACTTTTGCGTATGCTTGACATATTCTGTAATAAAGAGGTTTAAAAAAAAAAAAGGTCTGCTTAATCAGGAGGAGGAAGTCTCCCTGATCTTGAAAAGCGCCTGCAATGATGACCCTGGGCAAATCATTTCCCATCTCCAAGTTCCATCTCTTCACGGTTGAGAATGCTTAAAACTGAAAGGGCTCTGATGGGTTGGGATAAGCACAACTGTCCGTCCAGTTTAAGGGTTTTCAGTCAGAGAAGGTTTCAAGTCTACTCTGACCTACATTTCTCTGACCCTTGGGGGACTTTGTGAAGATTAATTTTTCACTCAGTGACAAACTGCATCTCTTTTCTCTCAGACCAGTGTTTGTTGGACATGGGGGAGGGCAGATACACAGACAAGGGACAGGAACTGCGGGCGGTCCCTGGGGTGCACTCCCAGAGAAGAGAGGTCTCTGAAAGCAGTTGGTGGGATTAGGTTGGGGGTGTGAAGGCTGAATTTGTAGGCTGGCTGCTGTACATTTTTTTGGGTAACACCTACTGTTTACTTGGAAACGTTAGCTGTCATGCTGAAGTAAAAGGGCACAAGATGTTAGAAGGAAGAGGAAGGAAGATGTTATAAGATGTATGGGATCTTAACTTCTATAAAATATTTTCACATTATTTTTTTCCTTTGAGCAAGATTGCACACGGTCTAGATTCATAGCGCTGGTAGTCGTCATCAACCAACACAAGGCTTCCTGGGAGTTCCCATTGTGGCTCAGTGGTAATGAACCTGACCGGTATCCATAAGTACTCAGGTTCTATCCCTGGCCCTGCTCAGTGGGTTAAGGATTCGACAGTGCTGTGAGCTGTGGTGTAGGTTAAAGATGTTGTTCAGATCCAGCATTGCTGTGGCTGTGGTGTAGGTAGGCAGCTGCAGCTCTGATTCAGCACTTAGCCTGGGAACTTCTATATGCCATAAGTGCAGCCCTAAAAAAAAAAAAAAAAGAAATGAAGACAAGACAAGTCTTCCTAGAAATCTGCAAGCCAGACAGGCCTTCTCCTTCTTTCCACTACCTCAGCATATCATTTAGGAATGCTTTTACTTGTAAGTATGGAAGCCACTGAATAATGGGCTTTAAACAAACGGGGGCTTTTTGTTTTTTTTAATCTCTTAGCAATACATCCAGAGAGGTAGGGGGTGTATTATCTCAACGACTCTGAGGAGGCATTTCCTTTCCTCATGGTTATAAAATGGTTGCACCAGCTCCAGCCATCACAACCTCACGCCATATTCAGAGGCAATAAGCAGAAGTTAGATTCTCAGACTCTCCTTGTTTATCAGGAAGAAAAAGCCTTTCCCAGAAGCCCCAGAGAAGGCATCCCTTTTTGTTTCATTGATCAGAACTGGGTCACATGCTCAACTCTAATTACAAAGCAGGTTGGGAAAATAACCTTTGACTTTCCCAGCCTCTAGTGTGATAGGTGGACAAGGGAGAGAAGGGTTTGGGATAGCTGTTGGGACAGACAATCAATAAATTTGCTTCTTCCAAGTCTTCCTGCTCCTGATCAGGTTTTCCAGCACTATTCACATTTTTTCTTTTAAATGGGGTTTGCAATCTCTGCACCCCCTGCCTCTGAGATAGAGTATGTGATATGTATTATACTGTCTACCTGAGGGGTTACTCTTGCTGTGGATGGTGTTTGACTTGAGTATGGCTGTTTGCTTCCTTATGTTTGCCTTTCCCCGAGGTAACCCATTCAGGAAGGCTTGGCTCTTGTAGAAAATGTTGGCCCTCCATCACTCATATAATCAGCAAGTGTTTACAGAGTAACTCCATTTGCAAATCCCCATGGGGGTTCAGAGATGTTAAAGCAGCCATTCCTGGCCTCAGGGACCACCCAGGCTGGTTGGTGGAAAATGGCAGAAAACTAGGAGATGTGGAATGACAACACAGGACCACAACAGAAGCCCTGTGTGCACAAGGCAGGCTGTAATTGTCAGCCTGGTGTGGGGGTAGGGACAGAGAGAGAAGATGCCCTAATGGATGTGGGTGCTGGCTTTGAAAACATAAAAGATCTGAGAGGCCCAGAGGAGTGGGGTCAGGATCAGAACCCATGTGGTTGGAGGGCAAGGATTATGTACGAATCTATAAAGCTCTTAGTATTTGACAAACCTTAACTCCTTTAATCTCCAAACCAATCAGGCCAAGTGGGTTTTATTGTCCTCAGTTTAAGCAGCAAGGGCCCAGCGCCCAAAGTGGGTAAAATAATTGCTAGCCAGCTTGGAAGATGGCTTAATCAGACTTCCCACCTACCCAGTTTGTTCCCCTATTCCCACCCCGTTCTGCCCCTTAACCCAAAAGAGGTCACATGATTCTGCCTGGCCAATCATTGTACCCTCCTCCCCTATTGTTGTGATTGGTCCAGGAGTGGTCATGTGACCTGAAGCAGTTCTGCAATGAACTCAAAATGGAGTAAGAGATGGGGAGAGAGAGGGCTTTAACGGGCTCAGAGTTATTTTCTAGGCCCCGAGGCCCAGCTCCTGGAGCTTTTCCTTCAGTCCTGAGAACTTCCCCAGCATTTCTCACAACCAAGGAGGAATGCACATTCCTTTAAAAAAAAAAAGATTTATTAAGATAGAATTCACATAGCATACAATTCATCCATGTAAAGTGTATAATCCAGTGGTTCTTGGCATATTCATACAGTTGTGCAACTATCACCACATCAATTTTCAAACATTTTCATCACCCTCCCCCCAAAAGAAACCTTGTATTCTCATCTCCCCCCAACACTGCCAGCCTTCGGCAACACCAATCCACTTTCTGTCTCTATAGATTTGTCTGTTCTGGATAGTTTATATAAGTGGAGTCGTACACTGTGTGGCCGCTGTGACTGGCTTCTTAAGCACAGTGTTCTTCAGATTCAGCCACGTCGCCGCTGAGGACATTCCTCTTTGCTGTGGCTGGTGGGGGTGGGCTTCTAGCACTTGCAAACTAAATGTGTGTTCAGGAGTTGAAGCCAGATCTGACAGACACCAAAACCCTCATTCTCTCTCTTTCACCTGGTGAGGGAAAACCGTGGAGGGCTTGGATGCCAGGCCAGCGAGTTCCACCTTTCTGTTGCAGGCCTTGGGGATGGCCAAGCAGCGGAGTGACATGTTTAGAGCAGCATTTCGGTGAGATTACTCTGATGACAGTGACATTTCATGTAGCTGTTCAGCCTGCATATATGTGTAGGTTATATATCATATGCGATATGTGTGTATACACAGATATTTGAAGGCTGAAGATTATAGCAGCAATTCCCTGTGACACAGGCAACACCAATGTCCCATGAGCGGTCTTCCAAGTGGGAATCAGAAAAATTGTGCCTTTTTTTCTGGGAAATGACAAAGGTACAGGATTCAGGAGAAACGAGCTGCAGCCTATGTTCCAGGTGAACCGCCAGTGCTGCATATGCCGGTCCAGGTCCTCCCCTTCCTTCGAGCTCCCGCTGCAGCCCGCTTCCTCCACGAAGCCATCAGGCACCTCCTCCAGTACTTGCTCTCTGCCACGTGAAACTGTTTTCTAAGTACCTGGCTGTTTCTGGTGAGCGATCAAGCCCCAGAGAAGAGAAACAAGCAGAATGGAGGGGATGGCACGCTGCCTGTGCCCCCTGGTCCAGGCAGCACTGGGATAAAGCCAGAGTTCAAGGAGCTGTTTTCATGAGGAGCTTGGAGAGGTTCTGGGCACAAGCAGAGGTGCCTCAGAGGCCGGAGGACAAAGGAAAGCCCAGTGTCAGGCTCTCTTTTGACTTAGACTCAGAATTCAGCCCTGTTCTGTTACGTCAGGGCTTGGTGGCTTTGGGACTGTGGAAAGCAGGGCAGTTGGCAGAGCCATTGGCTCCTTTGTGGTGGGCGTGACAGTAGAGGGGGTCCCTAGATCCCGGCAGGCCCCTGCAGGATGTGAGCTGTGCACCTCCCCACAGAGTTCCAGAGGTAAGTAGCTGAGGCTTTGAGAGGAGGGCCGAGATCCCCCAAGAAAAAGGTGGGGCTCTGGGCCGTGGAAGTGTGAGGACTCGGGTAAAGGGGTCCTCATTTTACACACGCGTGGCAGCACCCGGGCCTTAGGTGTCTGCCCCATCGGGGTGTAAGCTTTTGAGGATCACTGTCTTCTGGTCTCGCCCATGCCCACTGTTGGTGAGCCAACACTGGCCTGGCTTGGCCAAGAAGCCTTGTGCCTAAGATGGCAAGGAGAGAGGTCCAGGAAGCCAGGCAGGCAACATAAATGAGGGCAAGAGCAATGGTGGGGCCCACAAGTTGGCAAAGGGTATAAATTCCACTTAAAAAGAGGAGGAAGCTGCCAAACCAACTTGAGTGATGCCCTTGAGTGATGCCAGATTTTCTGTTTTTCTCTTAAGGAAATAGAAATCCAGATTTTCATGTGACATCTCCTGATTTTCCAATGTGAAAGTTGACAACGGTGGATCACTGTCCTTTGGGACACTGGGATCCATTCTCTGCCTGGCTATGTCCTGAGAGGGTGACTCTTATGGGCAGTGCCCTCCCAGGTCCCCCCACCTCCCCACTCTATTGTTCTCTAGCTTCCAGCTGGGTTTGGCTACCGCAGAGACTGAAAGCTGGGAAGGCAGGATATTTAACTCCCTTGTTCCAAGCCAAAGAGACCCCCCACAACCCCACCCCCCACCCCCGCATCCTCTGAACCCCCATCTGCCCACCCTGGGGCCCTGGTTTTGGCAGTGACCACATTTTTCTGTTTACTGTCACAGCTCCTGCACGGCGGTCTCTCT
>PVHT021183629.1:20956286-20972852 GCA_004024745.2 Catagonus wagneri
TTTATCTAGAGCTGCACCCGCGGCTTATGGAGGTTCCCAGGCTAGGGGTCTAACAGGAGCCATAGCCGCCGGCCTTCGCCACAGCCACAGCAACACGGGATCCGAGCCGCGTCTGCGACCTACACTATAGCTCACGGCAATGCCGGATCCTTAACCCACTGAGCAAGGCCAGGGATCGAACCCACAACCTCATGGTTCTTAGTCGGATTCGTTAACCACTGAGCCACGAAGGGAACTCCCCAATTAACGCTTTTGAATGTGCCCTCCCTTTCCTACTGGGAGCCACCAATACACCAACTGCTTCAATTAAAAAGACAACTATGGGAACTCCCTGATGGCTCAGTGGGTTAAGGATCTGGCGCTGTTACTGCTGTGACTCGGGTCACTGCTCTGACACAGGTCCCACCCCTGGTTCGGGAACTTCCATGTGTCACAGGCACAGCCAAAAAGATAAAAAAAAAAAACAAAAAAAACAAGAATTCCAGTCGCGGTGCAGCAGAAACGAGTCCGACTAGGAACCATAAGGTTGCAGGTTTGATCCCTGGCCTTGCTCAGTGGGTTGGGGATCCGGCGTTGCCGTGAGTTGTGGTGTAGGTTGCAGATGTGGCTCGGATCCCATGTTGCTGTGGTTGTGGCGTAGGCTGGCAGCTGTAGCTCCAATTACACCCCTAGCCTGGGAACCTCCACATGCCGCGGGTGTGGCCCTAAAATGACAAAAAGACCAAAAAAAAAAAAGATAGAAAACAAAAACAACTCTGAAGTCCAAACACACCTGGTTCTGCAGTCTGGAGCCAGTGGGAGGGAGCCCAGCTCACAACCCCTGCCAAACGCTCCAGACACTGGGCAGCAGGCAGAAGCTGAAAGCCCTGCACAGACCAACACAGTGCTAGGGTCAGCAGGTACATCGTGACCCCGTGTCATACCCGAAGAGGCAGTCCAAAGAAGGAAAAAGCCTTGACATGCGTACAACCAGTTTAATGACTGATAAAACCATACAGATGCCAAACTATGGAGCCCAGGGACACAGAGGCACGAAGCCTTGGGGGAAAACACTACAGCATTCTCGTGGGGAAAACGGGATCACCTACGGTTGATACGGGGGTAGAGGAGGTCCACTGGCAGCTCAGAACTATGACATTCCTCGGGGAACATGCATCCCACCCCCAAAGCAAGAGCAAGCGGGCAGCCTTCACTCCCGAACATAAATTCTTGTGCAGACCACGTCATCGGCGCCGAACGTCTGCAGAGAAGGAAAACCAATCAGTGCAGATGCCTGTGCAAAAATGTTGAAAGCGTATCGCTAATAAGGCCACTTACGGCCCCGTTAAAAACTCTTTGTAACATTCAATTTCCTGTGCCGGGTGTTCATGCTTAGCGCAGAGGGTTGCTTTGATTTTGGGTCTCCCCGCCCCATAAGCTCTACATTGGCAGGGAGGCAACTTGGGGGTATAGAATTATGCTAGATGCAGTTTTCCTTTGCTTCTGGAACCTGAGAATGCTGACCTAACGAATGCAAGTTTCCTGGCTTTAGTTTTTTAAATTAAACTGAGGCAGAGGGGTGGGGGGGAATGGCATGTTGGACATGTCTGAAGTGGTTCTGTCTTTTTTCAAGTGACTTCAAGAGAGCAGGGGGCCTGGGCAGCTGGAGCCCTGGGGTCCAGCGCTGACCAGCCAGGTGGGGTATTTGGAGACCATGTAGAAGTGTCTTCCAGGAAGCAGCTGTCCAGCCTGGGAGACGCCTAAGACGCTGTATAAGTAATACTCAGGTTACCTGCAAGCTAGAAAAGCGGTCTCAGCTGCAAAAGCACAGGGTCGGGATCCAGACCGGGCTCCGCAACTCCCAGCTGGGTAAGCTGGGGGCAGGCCTCTGACCCCCTGGACAGTTTGCGGGTGGAAGAGGGAGGGAGTTGAAGGGAGGGGTGCAGTGGGACAAGATGACCCCAGGTTTCTTTCCAGCTACAATTCTGAGGCTCTTTGTTTGTTTGCTGTGGGGAGAACACTGATCATTCCGAGGACGTTCTCCTGGCCTCTGAAATGATATCATTGTAAGTAAGCCGTTTCAGCTCTTCCCCAAACTAGCAATTCCTCCCAGGCCCATTCCCCTGGGTCTCTCAAAGGCAGTGGAAATACAGAAAGCAATATATAGGTTAAAAAAAACTTAAAAAAAATTTTTTTGCAGTGATACCCCATCTGTAGATGGATGAAGGTGTGTTTATTCGCAGACATACATTTTTCTGTGGGAGGGTCTCCAGCTTTCAGATTGTCGCAGGGGGCTGAGGCTCCAGAGAGATGTAAAGCCCTGAATTAAGAGCTTGAATATACTTGGACCTTACCCTGGGTCCTCCATTGGTCATGAGATGCTCTCAGAGAACGTGTGATGGGACATTATTCTTACATGTGTGCTTCAGGGAAATACCAGTCATTAGTGATTATTGAGGACGCCAGTACTCATGGCCAGCCTCACCTGATCACACCGGCACGGCTGCAACCCTACTCCCTTTCCTCATCAAGTGAGGAATCCAGAAGGTTCTGGGTGCTGGGGATGGCTGAGGCAAGGGTTCCCGTGGAAATAAATTCATCTCTCAGATGTTCGGACCTCTCGGGACCAGGCCAGTTTTCCAAAACTCTTCCAGCTCTACGGCCATGGAGTGTCACATGGAATGCCTGACTTTGGGGATCGTATTCTTTACCTGTTCTAGAGTGACCGACACCCCACCCAGGCCAACACACGGCTGCACAAACCAAGAAGAAATTGCTGCCTGTTAAGCCACATTTGCAATGTCCTGCTCAGCCTGCAAACTAAGCTGAGAGGTTCCTGAAAAAACACTCTGTGCCATGTCCTAGGAAGGTTTAAGGGAATATACTCAATTTTCCAAAGAAGGCAACCGGAGTTCCTGCTGTGGTGAAACAGGATTGGCAGCATCTTTGGAGCACTGGGACGTGGGTTTCATCCTGGACCAGCACAGTGGGTTAAGGATCTGGCATTGCCGCCGCAACTGTGGTTCGGATCTAAGCTCTGGCCCAGGAATTCCATATGCCGTGGGTGGCCAAAAAAGAAAAACAAAAAGAAATAAGAAGGCAACTTACAGCCCTGGCGTGCTGGGAGAGCCTCTTTCAAGTTAACTAGTTATTTCCCTCTTGTCACAGGGAGATAGCATCTCCCTGCATTTGGATTTATTAGTCATAATAACCCTTGGAGCAAAAGCCCACACTTTAGATTCCAAATGCCAAGGATGAACGTTCCCTCGGAGATTCTATATATATCTGCGAGCCAGGGAATGATGAGCAGGTAGGGCCGGAGTAGAGAATTTGGAAGCGGTGGAGAACTAGCAGAACTGGGCCCAGGAGCTGGCTGCTCAGATACTACAGAGCTGAACAAAATCGCACTTTCTCACGGAGCCAACCCAGCCTACCTAACCCTCAGCTGCACGCAAGGACTTGAAAATCATCTCCCTCTTCGCTCTCTCTGGTGCCAGCGAACCACAGGTGCCCTTTTTCTCTTCCACTCCTTAGGTCTCAGCCTCCAGCTGCTCTCCCAACCCCGTCAAGTATTCCTGCTCCCGAGACAGCATCAACCAGGTTGTAAATGAAGCCAGCTAGTGCTTTCTCTTTGAAAGAAGAAAATAAGTGAAATGCTCCAAGGGCGGGACAAGAGGAGTGAGAGAGCGAGGCCAAGCAGGCTCCACGAAAGTCATAGAGACGGCTCCATTGAGGGTCTTCTTGCTGCATAAACATGTAATTTCAGGGTCCAGAGGGACCTCCGGGGATCAGACTTTAGCCCAACCCTTCATTTTATAGCCGGGGAGGGACGGGCCATGCCCAGGTCACAGGGTCCTGTCCTAGCATTCCTTGCCACCTCCTTCCCCAACGTGTCAGGGGGACGTTGGCTAAGATGGGACGGGCAGGCAGCCTAAGAGGGGAGCCGTTAACACAGGCCTGATGGAGAACAAAGGATATGGTTTCCTGGTTACCCGCAATAGCTTTCCCCTTTCCTAGTGGCAGAGATGGTGGAGGGGTGGGGCGGAGTTGAGGCAAGGCAAGCACTTGGTCGGTTCTGAAAGATGAAGGGAGAGTGACAGGGAGCTGTCCTTTCCTCCCCGTCCTCCTCTGCCCCCATATTTGAATAAAGGGGGAAGGGACGTTGTGATCAAACTACAGAGGCTTCCAACTTCAGGTCTATTTCTATTTCAGGTCTATAGGCTTCGCCAGATCTATTTTGTGTGGCCAGGGACGATTGAAAGGTTTCCATCTGACGACCTTTAAGGTAGAGCCCGCTCTCTCCAGTTCTCAAGGCCCCGCCCTCCACGTTGTCTTAACACTCAGATTAATTAATTTCCCAAATCAGCATCACCTGTTTGCCTCCGGAAGCCCATTGGAGTTTGTCAGTCTTGGCGTAAAAATGTTCTTTAAGGCTTCACATGCTGGCACACTAAAATATCGGAGATCTTTCCCAGGCAGCAAAATGGGGAATGAGGAGGGAAAAAAAAAAAATCCCTTCCGCAGCGGGAACCCTGGGACCTCACAGAGCCCAGACAGGCTGGAGGGGGAGGCTGGCTCATGCAAGTCAAGTCACCGCAGGGATGCATGGGTTTGCAGAGCGGTAGGCAGGCAGTCAGGCACGGCAGCCTGTCTCTGGCCCCTGCTCTGCCTTCTGAGCCGGCACTCTTGTCTCCTGCCAACTTTCTAACAGTGATTCCCTCTGACCTAAACTGTCATCTCGAGCTTTCTGCTCACATTTTAACCCAAGGCCAAGGGTGTCCCTCTCCGAATGGGTGAGTGAGGCTGACATTTGTGCCGAGGGCGTCCTCTGGTTTCAGTGTCAGGGGCTCACTCACCAGGATGAGCTCGTCGTTGGCCAGCTCGCGGGTCCAGTAGGTTTTGGGGCCGTCCCCCTCGAGCAGAGTCTGTGTGCAGTGGATCTTGTTCTCCTTCTCCCAAGTGGCTAAACTCTGCGGGGCAGGAAAACCGTGAGTGACATTAATTACAGTCTTGGCAGCGGGAGCAGAGACAACAATGAGCACGGGAGAATAACTGCTGCGCAGAGAAGCAACACATGGTCCTTGTCAGCAGGGCACAGAACCCGCTCGGCTGCTCCTTATTGAGTCCAAAGGCAGGGGGTTGACCACAGATCCTGTGAATATACCCACACACACCCCGAAGCAGAAAGCCTCAGGCATGCTTTACATCCCCAGGAATAAAACTGAGAGCGTCCAATGATTCATTTCTGTCAAAACTGGCTGCCCCTTCAAGCAATTTGACTCTTTGAGGCAAGAAGCTCCACATCAAAACTACAAAATTTTACAGCAGCTAAGACACCGTATTTGTAACCGAGTCTGTGGCCAGCAGATCAGGAGCTCTGATCCGTGCACGGATTTGGGGAGGATGCCTTTTTTTCTGTCTGCACTCATCGGACACAGCACACAGCCTACTCTGATAAACCTGAGTGTCTCCGGTTCTGAGGATAAAAACACTGCCACTTCCCAGGTTTCATCTCTCTAGGAAAAAAAAAAAAATTTTTTTTTTTAATCTGAAGGGTCTTTGAGCCTGGAGGTGGGAGTAAAAGGAGGGATTCGCTGCCATTTTCCCCAGTGCCTACACAAAGCCAAGTGCTGTACCACCGGGCTCGCTCAAAGGCTGAACTGAATATGCACACACTCGATTTTTACTAACACATGGGGCACGTTCACTAAAGCCCCACTCTCTGGGTTGTCTCATGAACCTTTGATTTTTGAAAGAATTTCTGTCTCTGGCAGCAGTCACTGCTGGATATCTCCAAACTGAGTCCTGCCTATTGGTCAGGCCTTCTACCTTAGGCTCCCAGACCTTCACTCTAAGCTGTCCCGCTCTTTTGTTTTTATGGCTTAGTGACTGGGGGCTCCGATCCTGCCAGCTCCAAGCATCATTTTCAGACCGTGTCAACCCTGAGGGCCAAACATTGCTGTGTGGGCCAGCCTGCTCCTGGGGGGCTGTGGTTCTGGGTCCTCCCAAACCCAGTGCCCAGAGAGTCCCACTCCGGATCACACAGGCTCTGCTCAGGAAAGGTGAGAAACAATTTCTCACTCTCTGGAATGTTATTAGTTTTTCTTTTTTTCCTCGGGGAGGCAGGGGGAGACATTTTGTCACTTTTTAAACAAGTGGTAGCAGCAGCGATTGCTTTTCCATCTGTCCTCAAAATACGTGAGTACATGAGCGGCCAGCCCTCCATTCTATTCCAGAGATCCACCAAATGCAATTTTTGCCCGTCTAAAAAAAGGAATTTACAGTCCCTTGCTTCAGTCCACCCGTTCATTCCTGCGACCTATATGCAAAGAAATATCAAATTCTCGTCCTTGAGGACTGAGAGGGAGCACTTTGTCCATTTCCCTGGCAGAATCTGCCTTACTTTTGGAAATATTCCTCCTTGCCTTTAAGGAACCAAACTAAAGGCAGGCGGGAGAGGTGCCTGGGACATCAAGACCGCTGAAACCAGATCCAGAGCGTTCCCAGGGGCCCAGGGACCCAGGAGGGCGGGACGCGAGAGCTGCCGCTCCACCTGCGACTGGAAACGTGGCAACCGCGCTGCAGGACCCGGCGGCCCCTGCAACCTCCTCCTCTCCTGCCGCCTGCGCTCGCGCGCAGCATCGCGGCAAAACGCTGCAGGAGCCCCCCCCGCAAGGAACGCGGCGCAACCCAGAGTCCGCGCTTTAAGCGAGGCTGTTAGCACCTCGGGAGGCGACTAAGAGATGAGGTTGGGGAGGGGTTGGGGCGGGATGTTCTCCTGAGCCCAGGGCAACAGGGTTGCACAGATCTTCTCTGCAAACAGCCCGTGCATACGCCTTGCAAGGAAAGCGCGCCACAGGCTGCAAAAGAAGACATGGGTTCGTCTGGCTGCAGCGGTTCATGGGTAGGGAGCGGGGACCCGGGAACGCTTCTCAGACTGTGGTGCCTCACCCTGCACTTGCGTCCGTCCACTGTCTCCTCTTCAAAGCCTTCTCCGACCTTGAAGTTGATCTCGGTGGTGCGCACCGTGGTGGATGTCTTGATGTAGAACTGATCCCCGTCCTGGCGGATCTCCACGTGCGGCTTGGACGCGGCCGCCACCGCCACTTTCCTCAGCATGGCGTTCACACCTGCGCAGGGAAGAATGGGTGCCACACGGATTCGAGTCACGGGGTCTTGCCCAGCATTTCCCAAACCCTCTGGCTATAGTTAAGGGCCTTAAAAGTGATCCATTCCTCCCCCTGCCCTCGCCCTGATTTTCGAGATGAGAAATGGAGGCTCAGAGAGGCTCAGTGGCTTTCCCTGAGTAGCACAGCGAATTCGTGGCAGAGCCTAGTCTCAAACTGAATCCCCAAATTTAAATCCCCTGACGCTCCTAGGACTTCAGTAATAATCTCTCCTTGCGATGATCTAGCACGCCATAAAGGCCGAACCGTCGGCGAAAGCGCCGAGCATCCAGCAAACATTCGCTGGACGCATGGATCCTGGGCTCTTTTCGCCGGTTCTAGATGGAGTGCGCCTTGCAATTCGCCTCATCTATGGCTCTCTTGCCTGGAATTGGTCCCGAAAGCCCATCCTCCGCTGCACCTCCTGCCGCTACTCCCCGTCGGGGCGCGCGGTCTGCGCCAGCTTACCCAGAGCCTTGAGAAGCTCGTCGAAATTCTCGCTGCTGCGCATCTTCCAGGTGCCGGCGAAGTTGGGCATGGTGACAGGTAGTGGCGGCGGTGGGTAGGAGGCGGCAAGCACGGACAGCTGCGGCGCAGCGGGCACACTCCAAGCTGCAAGGCGGAGACTGCAGCTCTGCGCCGAGCCCCGCGCGCCTTGAGTCACCAGGAGAGCGCCCCCAATCCCCCGCCCTGCTCCAAGCCCCGCCCCCAGCCCCGCCCCCGCCCCCCGTGGCCCCTTCCCAGCGGGAGCCCAGCTCCCAGCCTACGGTGCTCCTACTCTGCCCCTCCTTCCAGTCTCTGGCGGTGCAGGGCTAACACCAGCCCTCCTACAAGCTCTGGGTGGGGGGCGCTTCTGCCACCCCCAGGCCACCCACATCCTTCTTTGAAGTAGGTGGTGGGAGAGAATTCAATGAACTAATACTGGCCAAGAGGGGAAAATTGCTAAAGCTAGGCGATCGGGACTTGGAAAATCTATGCCATTCTACTTTTGTACACGTTTGAGAATATCCATAATATCAAGTTAAACTAAGTGAGTGGGGGGCCGTCAGAGGATGAGAGCCACTCTTTCCCTATTCCCAATCGTGCTTCCTGGGGCGTGCCCAGGCTGTCACCTCCCCTCCCAGTCCAGGATCCTATTCCGCAGCCCCCTCACAAGCAGAATCAACGGGAGCCAGTGGCAGGAAAGCCCCAAACCCCACCAACACCCAATTGGGCGAGGCTCTGAGCGGAACCCAAGATCGCGCGAGACTGTGGGTCCTGCACGTTTGTTAGCGGGGCGGGAGGCAGCCCAGGCCGCTGCGCCCTTCTGGGTAATTCAGACAGAGTGAGAGTTGGGAGGTGGTGGGCTGAATGAGCCCCAGAAAACGTGGGTAGGAGCGGCCTGTTTTGCAGAAAGGTGAGCCTTTGCCCTTGGGGGCGGCCTGGGAGGGCCAAGTGGAGGATCCCCCACTCCCCGTCTTGATTTCAAATATGCACCGTACCTAAAGCCCCCTCAGTGTCTCGCTGCCGGAGTACAGGGGTAGAAACGCTTCCGTAGCTCTCCACTGCGGACCTGAAAATTTCCTTCCAGTCTCTTCCCACTATTCCCCCATCGGTACACCTTGGCCCCACTGCACAACTCAGGCTTCTAGAACCTTCCACACATCTTCCCACCTCTAAGCCTTTGCCCATGCTCTGCCCTCTCCCTGGAATGCCCTTTTCTCGGCTGGTTAACAAACTTTTGCCCTTTCGTCAAAGTCCATCTTTATGCCATCTCTTTGGAAATTCAGTTTCCTAATCAAATGTGATTATTTTTCTCTGAACCCACTGGATCCTGGTTTGATCCTGCTCTCGTTTAAATTTTAATCTTGTTGTAAACTGAATTCCTGGAGGGCAGTGACTGAATGCTTATCAACTTATCCTCTTTTCCACAGGCTTAGCCGGGTGGGGCTCAATAAATTAGCATTGATCTGAGAAGGCGTGCTGCAGCCCAGAAGGAGTAAAGGGGTGAGGATTCCCGGAGCACCTTCGGGACTCTGTGCTGAGTGCCTGCTGAACACGGCTCTGGACCTCTGGAGAGTCTGGGGCTGGGTCCTGCCCTGAGGCCCTGAGGAGCTGTCCTAGAAAGCAGCTGAGGACAGGAGAGAGGAGAGTGGCCGCCACCAGCTGGAAAGAGGTATGGGCGGGGCCGGCTTTTCGGATGTGAGATCTGTGTAGTCACAGAGGGCCAGGCACGTAGAAGGGCCTGGTGGTTGGATCGGTGCTACTGCCATCTTGAAATTTGTAATCATTTTTGGACGAGGTGTCCTGCATTTTCGTTTTTCACCATGTCCACAAATTATGTACATGATCCCGAGGGTGGGAGGCAGAGGATAAGACTGCTGCAGAATCAAACCCACTTTAGAGAGAATATGGTATCAGTGCTGGGTCAAAACAGGGGTGCCATCCAGCTAACGCAAGCGTCTGCCCTCCATCCAACACTCCTCCCGGACGTGGCCTCTGCCATCTTCAGACCAGGCTGGGGCGGAGCTAGAGCAGGCCGTGGAGGGCAGCTGAGTTGGGAGTCGGGACCACAGAGAAAGCCGTAAAAGTGGCGCAAAGGTCTCTCAGCAAAGGCACTGGGTGGGCAAAGGGGAAGGAAGGAAGGAGGCAGGTGGGGAAGTCATGGTGGAGGAATAGAGAGGACGGAGCCCCAGGGGTCAAGTAAGGGGCCTTGGTAGGGCTGGCGTGACAGAGGGCATTGGTGCCTTGTCCGGGCACCGAGCAAGGCTGGGGGCAGGATCCAGGAAGAGGGCAGCCAGTTCGGCATCAGAGTGTGAGACGGTCCGTGGTCCTGTGAACCCACCGTTCGAGTTAATGAAGTTGAGAGGCAGCCAGGGCGGGCAGGAGGGGCTAAGACGTCGGATGCCCCAAACCTCATCAAGGAGCGCATAGAGGGGTGAGGGCAGCTTCTATCACCAGCCTGGCTACTGGAGGAACCCCAGAGCCCAGGGAGAAGCTCAGACGCCACCACGGTGATATTTCTGTAGACCCAGCCTCGGGATCCAGGGCAGGGTCCCTGCTGGGGAGATATCCAGCTCTTGGCCTGGGCCTCAGGATGGATTGGCAGTCACTCCAGTCCTCTAAGCCTCCCTGTCCTCTATCATTCCTTCTCTTATTGGTGAAATACTCCCTTCGCTTCACCAACTCTTGCCAACCACCTCTCTGAGCAGGGAACTGGGTTTGGCTTTGGGGGTGGTGACCAATCAAGGTCCAAGTTCTGTCTTGAGGGTCCGCCGTTTAACTGGGGGGCGGGGGGGACCTGAAAAACCTGTGATCTCTGTGTAAGCTAATAGTTCCTGAGAGGCAGGCCTTTATCACAGCCTGTTTTGAGCCTTAAGTGTTGACCCAGAGGGCCTAAAGGAGTGTGAAGACACGATCAGAAAGAATAGGTGCAAAGCCAGGAGCTGTAGAACAGGGCTGCGTGGCTGGGGATCGATCAGGTGTCCTTCCAAACAGCTGGAGGGCATCCTCTGAAGGGTGTGAGGCCGGAGGTGACGTAGGCAGTGAGCAGAAGTCACTCAACTAAGTGCACATGACCAGAAAGCAATGCTCCTGGAGTTCCCGGCGTGGCTCAGCGGAAACAAATCCAACTAGGAACCGTGAGGTTGCGGGTTCGATCCCTGGCCTCGCTCAGTGGGTTAAGGATCTGGTGTTGCCGTGAGCTGTGGTGCAGGTCACAGACGCAGCTCGGATTCCGTGTGGCTGTGGTGTAGGCTGGCAGCTACAGTTCCGTAGGTTGCAGATGCAGTTCGGATCCCATGTTGCTGTGGCTGCGGCGTAGGCCGGCGGCTACAGCTCCTGTTAGACCCCTAGCCTGGGAACCTCCACATAAAAGGCAAAAAGACAAAAAAAAAAAAAAAAAAGGAAGAAGAAGAAGAAAGCAGTGCTCGTGGGGGCACATAGAAGGGTTTTAGCAGAAGTGAGCCATGGTCTGTTGGCATTCTTTTTTGGTAAAGTTGCCACTGCTTCACCAAAGAGGGTGGATCAGAGGTCCAAGGAGGGGGCTGTCTCCCCTGTAGACAGGCAGAGGTGCTATTGATGGTGGAGACTGGAAGGGGATGGGCTAGAGAACAGTGGTTCCTGAACCTGTGATTTGAGCCAGGCATCCAAGCAATGGAGGGGAGCTGGGGGTATGGCCATGGGGTGAGGGTAGCTCTCTAGGATTCAGATTCCCAGGCCCGGCCCAGGAGACCTGGATTCGGTGAAGTCCAAATTTGGATTCAGGGCCCAGGAAACTGTGTTTGACGAGTTTTCCAGTTGATTTTCTTTGTACAGCCAGGGTGGCCCTGCCATATTATATGGCCGGCTGCACCCAGCAGGGGAGGGGAAGCGAAAGCAAAGGGCCAAGGTCACTTCCCAGCGTCTCGGTTGTACACTCGGTGGTCTCAGTTGCTGCTGGGGAGATGAGTCCTGCTTGGGATTGTTGGGTGTGAGTGGTCTGGGGTCACCCAGGACCCAGTGAGTTCTGACATGACTGGAGCTGACTCCAGCTCTCACGGTGGAATGTGCTTTTCTCACACAGCTTCCTCGGCTTTAACGCATAGGGATGGAGTCGGGGATGCAGAGAGGCCAAGGAGAGCAGGATGACTGAGCGTGGTGGCAAGAAAGGGCTAACGTGGAGTTCCTGAAATGGCTCAGCAGTTAACAAACCTGACTAGTATCCATGCAGATGTGGGTTCGATCCCTGGCCTCGCTCAGTGGGTTAAGGGTCCAGTATTACCTTGAGCTGTGCTGTAGGTCACAGATGCCGCTCGGATCCCACGTTGCTATGGCTGTGGTATAGGTCAGAGGCTGTGGCTCCGATTCAACCCCTTGCCTGGGAACTTCCATATGCTCTGGGTGTGGCCCTGAAAAGACAAAAGAAAAAGAAAAAAAAGGGGGGGGGCTAATGTCAAGGACTGGGTGTCTGTGCAGAAGCAAGAGGGAAATGAAGCCAGGATGGGGCTTAGTAAGTGGGAGGAAAATGGGGTGGGGTGCCTCCAGGTCTGGGCATACTGTGGAGTTGAAGAATGTTTATACTAGGGGCTGGTAGGAAGGTGACATGGTCAGAGATCAAGATACATCATGAGGGTAATGATGAAGCCATCTTTTTTTTTTTTTTTGGCCCCGCCCACAGCATGCGGAAGTTCCCAGGCCAGGATCGAACTGGAGCCAAAGTGGTGACAATGTCAGATCCTTAACCACTAGGCCACCAGGGAGCTCTGAAGCCATCTTTAAGATGCTGATGAACATTATAAATCTTAGAAGAGGGGCAGTTGGTGTGCAGAATTTCCTAAATCTTACCTCTATGAAACATCCTGCAGGACTGGTGCGGCACCAAAACCACATTGATCAATTCCACCGAAAGGCAGTGGGAGCCGTGGAAGAGCTTTGAGGAGAAAAGTGATTTGGTTAGATTGCATTTTAAGCGGGTCCCTCCGGCAACCTGGATGGAGGATGCATTGAAGGAGAGAGAGAGCTAATGGGTAGAAACCAATGAGAGGTTTACTGCAGCGGTCCAGGCAGGAGATAAAGAGGAGGGGACAGATTGAGAAATAGTTAGAAAGCAACATCAGAAGGGCAGGGCTGGAGGAAGGGATGTTTGTGAGTGGGGTTTCTAGCTTGGAGGTGGCATAGAAGTTCAGACACCCCCTCTGCCCGCCCAGATGGCAGGAGACGATTTCACAGGGAGGTTGTTGAGCTCCACTTTGGATGATAGCTTCGAGGTTCATGGGGACATACAGATGGAACTGTTAGGAAGTACAATTCCATGAAACAACAAGAGGTCAGGTAGACCTCTAGGATGAGGAATTGCATTTGCTGTGTACAGGGGCTGTGGGCATGGAGAGATTGCCTGGTATGGGATGAAGGTCTGGGTTAATACAGATCACAGCGTTTGAATGTCAGGCTTCAGAGTGGAGCTCTGCTGGGGCAGTGGGAGGCCGGGTCACGGGGACTTGGAGTTCCAGGTGGTATTTTCTTGACAAATGGTTGGGAGGGAGGCACTGCCCTGCCTGGGAAGCCAAGAAAGGGCGTCAGACTCTGGCCCCTTACTCCTTCGTGCTGGGAGATAAAATTGGCACTGGCAGGTTGGCAAAGGTGACTTCTTGGCTGAGCTCAGCTACACACTGTCAATCGATGCTAAATCTGTGAGATTCCAGCACATTCCCAGGGTGCCCTGTGTATATTTTGGATGCTCATGCACGCATGCTTACAGTCAGGATCGCTCTTCTTTCTTTCTTTCTTTTTTTTGTCTTTTGTCATTTCAGGGCCATACCCACAGCATGTGGAGGTTCCCAGGCTAGGGGTCTAATCAGAGCTACAGCTGCCAGCCTACCCACAGCCACAGCAATGCGGGATCCAAGCCACGTCTGTAGCCTACACCACAGCTCACGGCAACGCCAGATCCTTAACCCACTGAGTGAGGCCAGGGATCGAACCTGTGTCCTCATGGATCCTAGTCAGGCTTGTTACTGCTGAGCCATGATGGGAACTCCCTGGTTTTAGTTTTGATCTTTGAATCTCTAGAGCAAAAAGACTCTTTTGGAACCTAAGATCCATTGAGTAGATTCATGCACCCAGTTGGCATTTCTGGAGGGAACATAGTGGGTCAGGCATGGGGTTCAGAGGAGAGGAGGCATGGCTCTGAACTCACAGGCTGCTAGGGAGGATAGATGAGCCTAATCAAGTTTGGGACAGTGTGGCCTGAAGCCCTATGAAGGGGGAGGGGGAGGCACTTTGGGAGCGGGGCGGGGGGGTGCGCATCTCACTTCTGGGGCATCTGAACTTCCCAAGGATGGTGACGTTAAGCTGAGGCAGGGCTCTGAGGGGTGAATAGGATTTACACAAAGGGGAAAGGGCATTCTGGCCAGAGGAAACTTATGGGGCAAAGGGCCCGAGCCAAACAGGGCTCTGAGGCCCCTTACAGTTCCAACAGGGAACCGGCCGCAAGGAGCCCGCTCTCCCTGAGAGACAGGTGGCCTCACCTTAGCGTCAGGGATCCCAGAGTCCAGGCCAAGAGTGGGTGTCATCAGCTGGCTGCTGATGGGCCTGGCCAATCCCTGGCTTTTCCTCCCCTGATGTGGATTTCTCAGGGGCCGGGGCCCGGGTGCTCTTTCCAAGACCCCTTTGTTCTCTGGCTGGCAGTTCTGGCCTTCCAGGACTCCCAGTTACCAGCTCCTCCCAGGCCACTGACCTGCATCTCTGTCTGGGGCATTTCTGCTGAGCTTTGCTACTTTGGCCTGGAGGCACGCCAGAGCCTCAGCCTCCCAGGGGCCCTTGCTGGCCTGGCCCCACGCCCTCAGGCAGGCCGAATTCAAGTGGGAAGAATGGAGGTCAGAGTTCAGTCCTGGAAAGCTGGGGGCTCTGAAGAGGGTCCCAGTGGGGGTCGTCAGGACAGTTCTCTGTAGTGGGGGCTGGGGGCCACTGAGCCAGGACAATCTGGGAGTCAGCAGAACAAGACAAAGGGGAGCTGGATTCCTGGGGAAGACAGGGGGTGGGGCCGCACTTGCCCTGCTGGGGGAGTTTCTTCTAGGTTAATGGAGTGGAAGGAGCACTGGACTGGGAGTCAGACAGCAGGCAGCGCCAGGGCTGAAGGGGTCCTGGGAACCATGGAGACCCACAATAGAATAAATATGAGTGGCTAACGTTTATTGAGCTTTTACTATATGCCAGACACTATAATAACTGCTTCATGAGTATTCAGTTTTTACCATTGTCCTGCGAGTGGTACTCATTTACTCATGAGGGCGAGTGGTACTCATTTACTCATGAGGGAACTAAGGCCCAGGAGATGAAGTACCATGTTCAAGGTCACTCAGCTAGCTAAAGCATATCTGGGAGGTGAACCCAGGTGGGCTGGTCCAGATACGAGCTCTTACCACCCCACTCAGCTGGTTTATTGTAGAGGTGGGGACCGAGAGGCCCAGAGAGCGGATGCCTGGCCCCATGTCAAACAGCAGAGCCATAGAGAGCCCTCATCCTTGCCTGCCAGCCCCAGGAATCTTGGGCTTGTGGAGAGCCCTGAGGCCTGGGATGTCTGGCCACCTGAATGCTAATAGGGACAACTCTGCCTAGAACCAGGACAGGAGAAGGGAGTGTAGCAGGTCCATGTCTCTGCTGACCAGAGCTTTAATCCTGCATCACCAATGAGCAGTCACATAACGTGGAGCAACACCACTATGAACCTAGCGTCCTCCTCTGTAAAATGAAAATGAACATACCACCGTGCCTGCTCTAAAATGTCAAATTAATTGATACAAGTGAAAGCAAAGGACCATACGTTTGTCAGCCATTAGAATCTAATTTTTTTTTTGTCTTTTTAGGGCCACACCCGCGGCATATGGAGGTTCCCAAGCTAGGGGTCTAATAGGAACTGTTGCTGCCGGCCTACACCACAGCCACAGCAGCGCCAGATCCCAGCCACGTCTGCAACCTACCCCACAGCTCACAGCAACGCCGGATCCTTAACCCACTAGGCGAGGCCAGGGATCAAACCCATAACCTCATGGCTCCTAGTCGGATTCGTTTCTCCTGTGCCATGATGGAAACGTCTTTATTTATTTTTTTAATTAATTAATTTTTTTTTGTCTAGCCATTACAATCTATACTCAACTCATTCCTAGCTTGTCCACCAACCCAAACGGGAGCTCTGGCTTCTCTTTTGAATGATAGCTCCACTCATTCATCAATATCTATAAAGCACCTATCATGTACCAGGTCCTGCAATTCTCAAAATAACACAGGGCAGGGTGGGGGCGTGTTGTACCCATTTTATAGATTTAAAAACTGAGGGTGACAGGTTAGGTGACTTGCTCAAGGTCACAGAAGCCATAGGCAGAGCCAGGAATTGAATCCATGACTGTCTCAGTCCAGGGTCTGAACCTCCTAGGAGCTGATGAGTGAGGCTGGTTCCCAACTTCCATGGTGCCCCAGGGCAGAGGAGAAGAGGGAAGACGAGCAGCAAGCAGACCCTAATAATTGCCCTGTAGCAGACACAATGACCAAAGAGTGTGGTAAGAGGTGTAGGAGCAGGAAGGAAGGACTTTGCCAGGGGCAGTCCAGGAAGGCTTCAGAGAAACGATGACGCTTGAGCTGAAGCTTAAAACTTTGTTCGCCGGATAAACATTTCAGACAGAAGGACCAGCAAGAGCCAAATCTGGTGGCTTGAAAGGCAGGGAAATGAAGGAAAGGCAGGGAAAGGCAAGGAAGTGAAGGAGGGAACTTCGAAGGTGTGGGGGGCAGCGGGGCGAGCTGAGAGCTGGGAGACCAACTGGAAGGGCAGCAAGGAGGCGCTGGAGGAGGCTGCAGCCTGTCCCGGGCATGGCCGCCTCGGGACAGGGAAGCTGAGCGGCTCGGTACAGACCCGCACGTACATGCATAGCATGGGGTCCACACAGGGTGTCTCTAAAATGGAAGACAT
>PVHT021183629.1:20972952-21126466 GCA_004024745.2 Catagonus wagneri
GTTGCGGGTTCGATCCCTGCCCTTGCTCAGTGGGTTAACGATCCGGCATTGCCGTGAGCTGTGGTGTAGGTTGCAGACGCGGCTCGGATCCTGCGTTGCTGTGGCTGCGGCGAAGGCCGGTGGCCACAGCTCCGATTAGACCCCTAGCCTGGGAACCTCCACATGCCGCGGGTGCGGCCATAAACCCGCGGCCATAAAAATGACAAAAGGCAAAAAAAAAAAATAAAATAAAATAAAATGGAAGACATGGGAGCTCCCTTTGTGGCTCAGTGGTTAACGAACCCAGCTAGGATCCATGAGGATGTGAGTTCGATCCCTGGCCTCGCTCAGTGGGTTAAGGATCCAGAGTTGCCGTGAGCTGTGGCGTAGGTGGCAGACATGGCTCGGATCCTGGGTTGCTGTGGCTGTGGTGTAGGCTAGTGGCTATAGCTCAACCGCTACCTGGGAACCTCCATAGGCCATGGGTGTGGCCCTATAAAGCAAAAATAAATAAATAAAATGAAACAAAATGGAAGACATTGCCAGCATTAAAAATTAGAAGATTTCACACGCAAATCCAGATTTCTAGCTTAAAAATTCAAAATGATCTAGTAACTTAAGGCTGACTTCCTGGATAACAAGCTATGCTGGGTTGTATGGTGTTCCCTCCACGATCATAGGTTAAAGTCCAAATCAAGTTCATGAGGGTGCATCCTGATTGGGTATGACTGGTGTTCTCATAAAAGGGGAAAATTTGGACACAAGGCACACACTTGGAGGGAAGATGATGTGAAGAGACACGGGATGGTGGTCATGTACCAGCCAAGGAGTAGCCCTGGAACAGACTCTCCCCTCACAGCCCTGGGAAGGAACCAGCCCTGCCGGCACCTGGTTTAGGACTTATCTCCATAACCGTGGACAGCAAATTTCTTTTGTGGAAGCCATCAGTGGCAGCACACTGTTAGGCAGCCCAAGAGTGAATGCTAGCTGAGCTCCCCTGGGCCCTGCCCCATCCACAGCCCTTGCCTGGTTCCTGTGGTCATGGAGGTGGAGACTCTGCCGTTCACCCCATGGGTCTGCCCCATGGTGATGGAGGGGCTTGGCGCACACCCCAGCGTATCCAGCTTCACCGAGGAGCTGTATAAGGGATGGGAGAACCTGGCTCCCTGGTCGGCAGGCCGGTGGTCCATCTTGCCAGGGAGGTTTAAACTTGGGGGGAACCACAGTCCGTCCTTGGAAGGAAGGGAACAAGCTCTTTAGATCTTCTGAACCTGGAGGGACTTCCTAGCTGGGCTCTGTGGTCCGGGAACCAGCAGCATCAGAGTCACCTGGGAGCTTTTTGGGAGTGGAGACTCCCAGGTCCCAGTGTAACTTGCTGAATCAGAATCTGCCTTTGAACAAGATCCCCAGATGACTTGTATCATATATTCAAATTTGAGAAGCCCTGGTTCTTAAACTCAGCTGTGTATTGGAATCTGGGGGCTCCAAACGAATGCTGATGCCTACGTGCCTCCCCCAGATACGCTGACATAATTATTCTAGGATGTGCTTTGGACATGAGACTTTTTTTTTTCTTTTTATGGCTGCACCTGAGGCATATGGAAGTTCTCAGGCTAAGGGTCAAATCAGAGCTGCAGCTGCCGGGCTACACCACAGCCACAGCAACACCAGATCCGAGCCGTATCTGCGACCTACGCCGCAGCTTGCAGCAACGCCAGATCCTTAACACACTGAGCAAGGCCAAGGATCGAATCCACGTCCTCATGAAGACTAATTCTATTGGGTTCTTAACCTGCTGGGCCACAACGGGAACTCCTGGACATCAGATTTTAATATTCCTATCTATCTATTTATTACTTGCAACTAAAGGCACGCAAGTATTGCTAGCGTCTATAACAGAAGTTCTGAGAATTGAGTACGAATACTGAGTTCTCACTGTTAACTTGGTACTCGCCAGACTACCGGCCTCAGAAATAAACTCTCTGCCCTCGTTATCGCCCAGCATCCTGAAGGATGCTCTTCGTGATGCAGGTGACTTTTCTTCCAGTGTCAGCTACCCTGGGACTCTATTTAAATGCTACCTTGAGGGGCCTCTTGGACATATTCTGGGGATATTTCATCATGTGTTTGTCTAGTACCACTTTGAATGTACAGTAAATAAACTAGCTTAGTGAGAGGAAAAAGGATTAAGTAACAACAGATAACTAAGAGGAAAAACTCTCAGTCAGAAGGCTTCTCGCAATAAAACCAAAAAGGACCTATAAAGATGAGAAGGCATCTACCTCTGTGACGGAAGAGAAAGAGGGAAAGAACCAGTCGTACCACGTACAGTTGTAAGAATTAAATGCATACTTAAACGAAGTGAATGAGTAAAATGTGGCTGCACATTGCCACCACCGAGGACTCCAAGGGACTGCAAATGCCTGGGTGCCTCCAGCCCAGAAGCACTGATGTCAACATTCCAGGGCGTAGCTTGGACACCAGATTTTTAAAAGCTTCCCAGGTTATTGTAATTCGCAGCCAAATTTGGCAACTGCTCGTCTAGTGTTGATGTTTACACCAACTCCCCTTCCCATCAAAAAGCTTTTTTTATTTTAGTTTTATTTTAGGGCCATACCGCAGCATATGGAAATTCCCAGGCTAGGGGTCGAATTAGAGCTACAGCTGTCGGCCTGCACCACAGCCACAGCAACGAGGGATCTGAAACACGTCTGCCACCTACACCACCTCTCACGGCAACGCCGGATCCCCAACCCACTGAGCGAGGTCAGGGATCGAACCCACATCCTCATGGATACTAGCCGGATTCGTTTTCGCTGTGCCACAACAGGAACTCTTCCAAAAACTTTTATAGCAAACAACAAAACTAGAGCCTGGAAGTCCAAGCAGACTCCTAAAAGGATCCTGCCTGTCTGGGGAGGGGCCCCTGCTGATGGTCCCTAGCCACTGAAAGGCATGGTCAGAGCTCCGTTCAGGTGAGTTGAGAAGGCTCTAGTCCTTGGACTGTGGCATTTAAGTCTTGAGAGGGACTTGGAAATATTATCCGAAGCCCAAAGATGTTAAGTAATTTACCCAAGATCGATGCCATGATGGGTCCTGCGGTCATAGTACCGTGGATGGGTGCCTGGGGCCCACTGGAACTCTTGGTTGCTCAAAGGTATAGTGTATCCCCTGGGGCCTGGAAACCACCGTCATATGTGCTGTCTTAAAAGGGTCGTGGCCCGAAGCATTGGGCCAACTCTGGGCCCCTGTTATGAAATCCAAGGTATGTCCAATTCTGATGGACTTCAAAGGAAAGGCAAACAGGCTGCAGCTGACTCTAAGGACCAGATGGTTCTAATGAAGGCAGGAAGGAAACCAGCAAGGTATTAGGGGCAGATTAGGACCCTGTTCCCAAATCTGCTAACCACCCCCTGCACTGTGGACTTCAGTCAATGAGATAGGCAGCTGGGGCTTTCAGCGCACAAATGTTGGACTTGAAGTGGAAATGATCTTCCATTTGCTTCCAGTGATGCCCATTAATGCCGTTCACTTAGTAGCTGAGATAGTAGCAGGTAAGGGAGTATAAGGCAAGAACACGAGCCTAGGAGTTCCTGTCGTGGCGCAGCAGTTAATGAATCCGACTAGGAACCACGAGGTTGCCAGTTTGATCCTTGGCCTTGCTCAGTGGGTTAACGATCCGGCGTTGCTGTGAGCCGTGGTGTAGATGGCAGACGCCGCTCGGATCCCGCGTTGCTGTGGCTGTGGCGTTAGGCCAGCAGCTGTAGCTCTGATTCGACCCCTAGCCTGGGAACTTCCATGTGCTGTGGGTGCAGAGCTCTAGAGTCCTGGGGCTCAAGGTTTCAGACCCGCTTCTCATTAATGAGCTGTGTGAACTTGGACCAGTCACTCAGCCTCTCTGAGCCTTGCTTTCATGTCTGTGAACTGGAGGTAATTGATACCCGTGGACCTCATGTGGTTCTGGGAGGATCACATGAGATCATGTATGTGAACATATGCTATTAAGGGCTATGCCTGTTGGATGCCCATGCTTGGTACACTGTTAAGGGAGATGCCCATGTTAGGCAGTGGACACACATGTTAACGTTATACCATCTATCTGAATTCAAGTGTGTGGGTATACGCACAGGTTCAAGGTCCTTTATATGAATTCCCTGGGACCAGAAGTGTTTCAGATTCTGAACTTTGCAAATTTTTAAGACCAAAATGATTCTCCATAATCAAGCACCTTAATATTACTACAGAAGAACATGAATAATCACCCCAAATTAGATAAACAACCTCAAATCAGTTTGGATCTGGTTATGCCTCTTAATAAGTTAGCAAGAAATGTTCTCTTTTCAGCGTGTGTAGGATTTCAGAATTTCAGAAAAGGGACTGCAGACCTGTGTCACAACAGCTGTGATGCACTGAGCCTAACATCCTGTGTGCCTGGCACTGTGCCTGGTGCTTCACACCCTTTTGCTTACTTAATCCTGCCCACGTCCTGTAAGGACGGAAGGTGTTGTCAGCCTCATGGGGGGATCCCTGCGGACTTGGCTGTGGACGGCCTTGGTCAGCTGAGTCAGGTTGGAGAAGATGTCCTTGCTAGGAGGATATCCCGGCGTGGGGTCCTGCCCCGGGCTGGACACCCCTATTCCTCCATTCCTTTAGGTGTATCTTTAACATTAAAGCAAAGCTCACATCCCATGAGCCCACTCTTTCGATGGTTGCTTTTGTTCTTTCTAAAATTTGCTTGGCCTTTGTTTCAACCGGTTACGTTTTGGCATTTCCTTTGTTCCTTAGGAGTGTGTGGCGGGGGAGGTGGGGGCAGGTGCCCATGGTCTCTGGTGTGGGCTGGGGTGTATCTGCCTGCCTTGCGTCTCTCTGCTCTGTGTGGGACTCGGTGTGTCTGCCCAGGTGTTTGTCTTTGTGTGTGGAGATGCCTGTGTGTCCCTGACTTCGGGTGACCGGCTGTCCTGGTTTGCCTGGAACTGAGGGCGTTTCCAGGACTCTGAGCGGTAAAATGGGGAAGTCCTGGGCAAAGCGGGACAAGCTGATCACCCTCTTTCCACTGGAGTCTGACCACCTGGATATCCGTGCTCTGTGACGGTGCCGCGTGTGTCCCCTGCCTCCGTGTGTCTGCGGCCGGGATGTATCTCTGGGCCCGTCTCTCCATGCCCGTGCGTCTCAGCCTCTGCACGCCCGTATCTGCACGCTCTGGGAGCTGTTCTCAGTGTGGGTTTTCTCTGTCTGTGTCTGCGCATCTCCCCTGCCCGGGAGCCTGAGTCTGAGGGGGCGTATGTTCTCCAGGTGGCCCTGTCGGGTGGCCCTGTCGGCTCATGAGTGCCCCTGCTGTGGTCTCTTGCCAGGCTGGCCCCTCTGTGGCCCAGCCGCCCTCGCTTCTCCATCCCCACTTCCCAGTGACGCTCTTTCTCAGTCCAGCCCCTCTGTATCCTCGGCCCGGCTACAGCCCAGAACCGTCATAGCAGGCAGTGTTCCTGATCCGTCATCCGTGCGGCGGCGCGTTCTCTGAGTCTCTGCTGTGCCCTGCTGGCTCTCAGGCACCTCCCGGCCTCCTCCCTACTCCCTGGTTCTTCCTTCCCAGCAGCGCCATCCAGCCTGAGCTCTTTCTCTGTCTTTCCTGGTAGCCCTGCCTCTCCCCAGTCCCTCACGTCCCTCCACCCCCACCCCTCTTCTTGAAGTCTTAGCTCACCATCCCCTGCTCTGTGAACCCTCCCCTGTCCACCCCAGAAGGAGCTGAGGATTCCTTCCTCTGCCCTCCCACAGCCCTGGGTGGGTTTCACAGCTGGTGGCCGGAGCAGAGGAGAAAGGGAGGGAACTCACCATTTATTGCGCCCCCACCCACCCCAGCCCCGTGCCACATTGCCATTTTGTTCTTACAACCATCCTGTGAAAGCAGGTGTCCTCAAGGCTGCTTTTCGGGCAAAGCAACTAAAGCTCAGAGAGGCTGAGGCACTGGCCCAAGATCACACAGCTAGGAGGTGGTGGAGCTGGTTCCAAAGCCCAGCGTCCTTCCACCAGGCCACCTCGTCACTGCCTTTTGTAACTGCTGGTGTACATCTGCCTGCCCCCTTTGAACTGTGGGCCTTTTGCAGGCTGAGACCAAGCCCAGTTTGTCTCTGCGGCCCCAGTGCTCAGCACAGGCGCGGGCACCCAGCGGGCACTCCGTAAAGGTTTCCTGAACGAATGTCTGCTCTTGAAGATGACAACCTCGGCTTTCATTAGTCTGATTTATACAAGTGCTGGGATCCTCCGGGCGGCAAGGCTGGGGAACGGTTGGCTATAATTTATCAGAAAACATGGCAACTGTTCCAGCTTCCCTTTCAGTGCAAGGAGAAGGGAAATTGATGGGCAACAGCCCTGCACTGGGGGGGACCCCATCCTGGCTAACAGTGCACAGCACGTGATAGAGCTGCCCCCCCCCCCAATGTGGGCCCGTCCACCTGCTGCCTGGAGGTGGCCACAGGGGGGTCAGCTGCCTCTCATCGATCGCCCAGCTCAGGATGCCAAATGGTGCCTCTGAAAGTCCATAAAGGAAGAGACACCCATTCGTCCCTGATCAATCACCTCTCGCCGCCCTTGCGAGGCACGTGCGGGCACAGCACAAAGCCTGCTCGTCACGGCTGCTCAGTCACCACGGCGGAATTAATGGTTTTCCAGATGAGAGCAACGCCCAACCCCTTCTCCCTCATCCCCAGGCCAGGCGTCTCCAGGACAATGCTGCAGTGGCCCGAGAAGCCCCCAGCTCCCTGCGGTCCTCCTTGATCGAGATTGACGGATGTGGGTCGTGTGGCTCCTACAGGAGCCGGAGTCAGCTCCTCCCGGGCGTGGTGGGCAGAACAGCTGTCTCAGCCTTCCCAGATTTCCAGGAGGGTCCATTCTCATCTCGCCATCCGTGAGGTGGCTGGCAGGCCCGGGAGTCCCACCTGAGGGGCCTCGGGTCTCAGGCTTCCACCGGGCCGGGTGGTCAGACTGCACGGCCCGGCACAGGAAGGGCTTTGAGCCCGAGAACTGGGGCACAGGCTTGCTTCTCTCTCTTCACCGCGGTGACAGGCCCTGTGCCCCCTCTTCGTCCTGAGGCTGCCCTGGCTGGGGCTTTGAGTGATGAAGAGGGCTTTCCTAGCCTACGAGGCTGATTGCATGACTGCTGATCACTTGAAAATTCATCATCATAATAAGACCTGCCGGGCTGGTGAAGGAGACTGATGGCCGCCCGCATCCTTCCTGCCGAGCCGCAATCATGTCCTCATCGTCACGGCTCCCCGAGGCCCTGCAGGATGTGAATATTTAATTAATGTCCCTCTCCTGCTCACTGGAGTGTTTGTAAATATGATTCATGGCAGCATTGTTACTTCAGCTGCGCGCTCCCCTCCCCCGCCCGCCAGCATCCCTGGGGCAGAGCCAGCCGCCTGGCAGCTTGGCCACCCCCTGCCCCGCCGCACGTCCCCCCAGGGCCCCCTGCACCCCGGGGCCCCTGCAGGATTCAGCTGCGCCTGGGGGGGCCTCAAGCCTGGACACAGCCCACCTTCCCTTCCTCAGAACCCGGGTGGAAGTCAGAGGCTGAGTGTCACCCTGCGTTTAGACCATGGTTAGTTAAAGGGTTTTTGAGAAGGGGGCCCGCTCACCCCCGCCCTCGCCTACCGCTCCCAGGGAGCAGAGGCCTGACCTCAGGCCAGTTATTCTGGGGAGCAGTTATGCCCCAAGAGAAGTCTGACCCCCACCCCCCAGAAACAAACACACACAAGAAAACTGGACGGCAGTTACCAAGCGACTTCCCACCAGCGGGAATGAGGCAGATGGCATTGCTCTCAGGGACAGGCGTCAGACGGAGGAGCAGGAGACTGAGGCTCCTTTGTGGGTTCTGCTGCCATGTGTTTTTTGTGACTTTGCATAGGTCACCAGGTCTTAGTTGTTTGCCTTTTTTTTTTTTTTTTTTTTTGGCCAAGCCACGGTCTGTGGAAGTTCAACGGCCAGGGATCTAACACACACCGCAGCAGCGACCGGAGCCACTGCACTGACAATGCTGGATTCTTAACCTGCTGAACCACCCGGGAACTCCAATGGGGCCTCAGTTTTAACATCTACATTGGTACCTAGTCCATTAAGCCCACAGGAGAGCAGGGCTGCTGGGAAGACTACAAATTTCTCTGCATATTTGAGGCAGGTCACATAGCTGGAGTTGGGAGGTAACTCACCATACAAATGGGGAAACTGAGGCCCCCAGGCAGAAAGGGACCTGCCCAGAAGCCCAGTCAAAGCTGGGACTGACTATGGACCTGCTGACTCTCTGATAGAGGCTTTTTCTGAAACAGAGTTTGGAAACGAACCGTTTCATTCTGGAAGCTCAGTTCCCAGATTTGCTAGGGGACCAAGAGAGGGCACCTGTCCCAAGGCACAGTGTGGCGGGAATGTAAGTGGGTTTGCCCGCAGCGGGGGTGGGGTGCTGCAGACTGGGGGTCGGTTGTCACGTGGTGGGCACCAAAGGTGGCTGGCAGTCTGGGCACATCCTCCGTCTCAGGGTCGGTCATGGAGGACCGTGCCAAGCTGCCCTTGCACCCCCACTTAGAGCCCAGGCCGGGCTGACCTTGAGGGCATCCATCCAACGGAGGGGAACAGGCGCTGAGGACACCACAGTGGCCGGGCCTGTCCTCACACTCCCTCTGTGCCCTCAGCAGCTGCCCCCACCGGGCCTCGACCTTGTTCTCTAGGGGCAGCCTCCACGGACCTCCCAGCCTTCAAGTCAGCCTCCGCTCAGCAGCTCAAAGATTTGACTGTGGCCTCCCTGCCCGAGACCCTTCTGCAGGGTCCCCAGCTTCAGTATCGAGTCTTCAAGGGCCTCTGTGATCTGGGTCCCTCCATCCAGCTTTGCCTCATTTCCCCTACAGTCGCCCCCTTTACCCTTCTGTTGCTCTGCACGGCTCCCCCTTCCATCTGCCTGGCAAAACTCCCTCCTCTTGGAGTTCCCATCAGGGCGCAGTGGAAACGAATCTGACTAGTAACCATGAGGCTGCGGGTTCGATCACTGACCTCACTCAGTGGGTTAAGGATCCGGGGTTGCCCTGAGCTGTGGTGTAGGTCGCAGACACGGCTCGGATCCCACGTTGCTGTGGCTGTGGTGTAGGCCAGCAGCTGTAGCTCTGATTAGACCCCTAACCTGGGAACCTCCATATGCCGCAAGTGTGACCCTAAAAAAGCAAAAAAAAAAAAAACCAAAAAAAAAAACCCTCTTCTCTCACAACTCAAAACCCAGCCCATATGTCCCCAACTTCGGAAGCTTCCCACACCCCTGCCTCTGGCCCCCTGCACTCCCCATCATACCACTTTCTGAGTGTTTATGCTATATATTTATTCACCTGTCTCCCCCGACCCCTAATCTGAGAGCAGCTCCGATCCAGTGCCTAGCCCAGGGCGTGCAACAGAGCAGACTTTGACAGTGTCCAGTGAGTAGATAAAATGGTTTTTCTAGTTGGTTTCTAGGCTGGTTCCACAAGTATGCATGTCCCTATAGCAGCTGTTCTGGGGGCTGCACACTCCCCTCGCTTCCCAGGGCCTTGTCTGCCCTGCTCCTCAGGGCCAGCAGCCAAGAGGCCCTGGGAAAGAGAGTGAACGGGACAGAGCAGGAGAAGGGGGGGGGGGCTGGAGCCCTGTGCACCTGGGGCCTGGGGCCAATCAATGCTGCTACTCAAGAGTCCAGTGGGAGGCCCTGGGATCTGAAGAGCTTTGTGGGCTCCTAATCTATGTCCCTGCCCTGGGGGATGAGGCAGGTGTTAATGGGGGTCAGAGGCTTTTGTCAGAGGCCTTTGATCCGTTTGTGTGTCCTTCTCTACCCAGGAGAAGCAAAAATACAATCCCAGGAAGTTCTTTGGGGCGGCACTTGGACTTACCTGAGTGAGGCGCTCAAGATGGAGTTCCTGCCTTCACCAAACTGGAGGTTCTTCTGAGCCAGGTGACTTCACACCTAGGCTGGGGAAGGCTTTATTGCCTGCTGCCCTTTCCCTGTCCTTGAAACGCTGCCATTATTGATGCAGCTTTTGGCTTGTTCCTAACAAAGCTCAGATGCCTCTGTTCCTATTTGGCATGAATGCTTCAGAGACGGAGGAGAGTGGATCTTACAAGGGAGGAGGGGGTCCTTGCCACAGCCATTTGGTAGGGCACAAATGAAGGATAGCAGTGATTAGTCCGGTGGCCTTCAGGGAGGCCAGGCCCAGTGGTCATTAGAGCCATCCTCCCAGCGTGAAGGGGGTATCAGACTCACGAATTCATTAGCGATGACCCATCCATCTTCCTTCTCTGCCCTGACACATCTATTGCCCCTGACAGCTGACACAACTGTCCTCGAGGCGTCACCCTCTGTGTGGGGGCAGGAGGCAGAGTTGTCAGGTGGCAGAAGAAAAAGTCTGCTTGGGAAACTTTTTGGTTTCAACCCCTTCCAAACCCGCAGAATGTTGTGGGGTCTGGGTGGAGCCTGTCGGTGGAGTAGTGTGGCCCACCTGGGCTTGATGTGGGCTGGATCGCTCTCCTGCTGGGTGGTTTTTGGCAAGCCATCCCCACCTCAAGGAACCGCAGCATCCTCCTCTATTCAATTTAGAGACCAACCCCACCATCCATGGGGAGCTTGTGAAGTTAGGCTAGGTAATGGATGGCAACACCGGCACTGCGCCACGTTTTAGATGCCAGCATTTCTAACCTGAAAAAGACAACACTCTTCTGCCATTCACTTTGAAAAGCAGGTCAGGCTAGCTGGACAGAACAGGTTCATATCCTGGGAATCAAGTCCTTGCGCTTATCTTATGCACAGTCTTTGCAAGCCATGTCTAGGCATTGCCAACTTTCTAGAGGGGCACAGGGGGAGAACAGTAATTGATGGGCTCTTTCCTGTAGCCCAGCTCGCTGGGGTTCAGTCTGATGGGACTCTGCTGGTCCTTGTGGAGATGTGACTTTGGTTGTCAAACTGTTTCCTAAGCTTACTTGCCGTGGACCTCTTCTCCCCAGTCCGTGCCAGCCCTTAGCACCGCTCGCCAGAGACCCTCCAATGGGCAGGTCCACTCCCAGGTATTAAGTGGTGTGGGCTCAGGGCTCCACGTCTGGAGCCTTACAGGTTCCCAGGCTAGACTGGGCCTCAGGTGCCTAGGGCAGACTCTCCCCATCACATGTGCATTCTGCCTGCACCCCATAGGGGTGCCCCCTCAAGGCAGCCCAAGCCACTGAAGGCAATAGCACAGCCTGGGAAAGGCCCCTGCTCCCCCACCTTCCCCTGATCAGCTGGCTCTGCCTCTGGGGCCCTTGGGCCTCAGCCCATGGCAGAAATTTCAGACAGAAGCTATGACTGGACCATGCCATCCTCTCCCCATGGCTCTCAACCCCATCACTCCCAGCCTTTTCTGATGGGACACATTTGAGTTCCTTCCTCATCCTGATCTCCCCTGGAGGACATGTTCTACTTTGTCAATGTCATTCTTTTTAAAAATACATGCACAGAGTTCCTGTAGTGGCGCAGTGGAAACGAATCCGACTAGGAACCATGAGGTTGCAGGTTCAATCCCTGGCCTCGCTCAGTGGGTTAAGGATCCAGCGTTGCCGTGAGTTGTGGTGTAGGTCACAGATGCGGCTCAGATCCCACGTTGCTGTGGTTGTGGTGTAGGCCAGATGCTGTAGCTCCGATCTGACCCCCAGCCTGGGAACCTCCATATGCCGCAAGTGCGGCCCTAAAAAGCAAAATAAATAAATACAAATAAAAGTAAAAATACATGCACATAAGGAGTTCCCTGGTGGTCAAGTGGTTAGGACTCAGCTCTTTCACTGCTGTGGCCTGGGTCAATCCCTGGTCTGGGAACAGAGATCCCACATCAAGCCGCTGTGCACCATGGGCAAAAACATTAATTAATGTATGTATGTATGTATGTGTACATACTCTAAAAATTACAATATTTTACAGAAGAATTAAAAATGGGGAAAAGAAAAAAAATAATCCACTGTTTGTATTTTTGTATTTCCTTCTGGTTTCCCCCTCACAGCTGTTACGGTGTGATCACACAGTACACATAATTACGAACCATATCTGTTTTCTTTTTTTTTTTTTCGCTATTTAGGACTGCACCTGCAGCATATGGAGGTTTCCAGGCTAGGGGTCAAATCGGAGCTATAGCCACTGGCCTACACCACAGCCACAGCAACATGGGATCCAAGCTCCATCTGAGACCTGCACCACAGGTCACAGCAATGCCGGATCCTTAACCCACTGAGCAAGGCCAGGGATCAAACCCGCATCCTCATCGATCCTAGTCGGGTTCATTAACTGTTGAGCTATGAAGGGAAATCCCCATATCTGATTTCTTACTTGTATAACACAAGCAGTTTCCATGTTGCAATATGGTGTTTGCTTTGCTTTTTCTTTAATTTTCAAATTAATACAATGGGATGATTCAATATTATGGAGCTTTCTACAAGTTCCCATCATGGCGCAGTGGAAATGAATCTGACTAGGAACCGTGAGGTTGCGGGTTCAATCTCTGGCCTCACTCAGGGGGTTAAGGATCCGGCATTGCCGTGAGCTGTGGTGTAGGTTGCAGGTTGCAGACATGGCCGGGATCTGGCATTGCTGTGGCTGTGGCGTAAGCCAGCTGCTGTAGCTCGGACTCAACCCCTAGTCTGGGAACCTCCATATGCCGCAGGTATGGCCCTAAAAAGTAAAAATATAAATAAATAAATAAATAAATAAAATTTTTTTAAAAAGCATCTTATAGACCTTCCTACCCTGATACCCTATAAATTTAATTCAAGTTTAATCAAAATGCCAGCAGGATTTTTCATATTTGGCAGACTGGCTCTAAAATTTATGTGGAAGAATAAATATACAAGGATCACCAAAACAGCTTTGAAAAGGAAGGAACAAAGAGGAGGAACTTAACCCCTCACCACATGAAGTATTATCTTAAAGCTTTAGTATTTTAAAATCTTGGGAACTGGCAAAGGAATAAATGAGCAGATCATAGAACAAAACTGAGAATCCAGGAAAAGTATCGTCCATGCATCTGTCAGAACGCAGAACACAGAAGTGCGGCACTGCAAGCATCCCACTTAAATATTTCCAGAACATGGAAGTTCCCAGGCCAGGGATCCAATCCATGCCACAGCAGTGCCAACACTGGATCCTTAAACTGCTGAACCGCCCGCCAGGGAACTCTAAAACATTCCAGAGTGAAATGCCTGTTTCCTCCTCCCTTTTCCTCCCAGCTTCAGAATCTCCAGTGTAGACAATTCCATCGAATGGACGTACACGAATTTACTTAACAAACAGTCCCCTTCTATTGGATATTGAGGATCTGCCCATTTTTTTTTAACACCATGAGGAACACTGCAATGATCACCTGTGTCTCTAAAGGTATTTTTTTGGGGGGGTTTCGGGAGGATCCCTTCATTCAACGAGCCCCCATGTTAGTGCTGGGACTGCGGACCCAGGTCAGGCACAGAATACATAGTTCAGTCAAAGGAGAGGCATGGAAACGATCATCTTCAGAGCCAGGCCATGTGTCAGCCTTGGAACAGCGCACCGCGAAGAGTCTAGAGGAAGGTTCCCCAGGACCAGCGGCATTGAGACCGGCTGCCTTCTTGAGATGGGCCTGGAAGGTAGATCACAGAGGGCCTCGGGTGCCAGGCCAAGAAGTTGGGACTGTGCCCTTGGTCCACGGGGAGCCATGGGAGACAGAAGAGCTTAGCATGCCGACAGAGGCAGCCTGCAAGCAGCTCCCTGGGCCTTGGGTCCTCCATCCCCATCTCTGCTGGGATGCTGTCCCTGCCTAAACCTTTGAAAGACAGCCTCCTACATCCAGAGGCCAGTGCAGCCTCAGGCTCAACCTCTATGAGTCCAGAAACGGACCAAAGCCCTATTCTGCCCACTGCTACCCTCTGGAACCCGACCTTGTCTCAGGGTCATTGAGGGTGTGTTGAGCTGGATCTGCACCCAGTGGGGTGTGGATCTCAGTGGAAGTTCATCACAGCAGTTCTTGTCCTGGCCCTGCTGCTGATTCCTCAAGTGACCTTGGACAAGTCCCTGGCTTTCATGGGCCTCAGTCTCCCATAGGAGCAAGGACTTCAAATAAGCCGGTCTGAGAACTTGGTCAGCCTGGAGTTACCACAGTGCAAATGGAACCCCAGCTCCATTGGGCCGAGCGCCAGCTGTAATGAGGGAGGCACTGGCACAGGTCAAGCAGAATCCCCCCACCCCCGACTCGTATGGCTTTCCTGGGCCTCCTCTTCACTATTGCCGCCTTCCAGATGTCTCTGCCTAAGCCTGTTTGATCTGACTCTGTCCGCAGAGGTGAGCACAGGCCACTTTCCACCCATTACCCAGCCCAGGGCCTGTCCCAGGCCCCCGATGTCCCTCAGGCAGCAGAGGCCTAGTGACAGGCCTCATTCATCTTCCCCACCCCATCCAGAGACAAAGGGCCTAATGTGTGTGCAGATGGGCCTGCTCTCCATCATCACAACCAGCGACCGATAATGGGCCTCCAACGAGTCCCCCGTGGTCACCAGCTGACCAAGGGGTGGCCGGGCAATGATGCATGCAAATACAGGGACTAGATGACAAAGCAAGCCGCTGGAGGGAGGGCATGGCATGGGAAGGCAGGATCGTGGCCCCATGGTAAATCCCATAACTCATTTCTGACACAGATACACTATGCCTCTCAGAGACCACTTGCCCCCGGACACTGAGCTGCCAAATTAATTGACAAGGGATCTGCTGAGGCAGCTACTGCAGAGCAGGAACCATCGTCCCCAGAGGCCTGGCCTGAGGAACCATCATTTGCTGTGAGGACAGAATTACCCGCTGCCAGGCCAGAGCTCAGTACCCTTCTGCGCTAAGACCTTGGCCACTGCAAAGGGCCTGTGTTTGTGTGCTTAAGAAAGCCGGGTCTCGGAGTTCCCATTGTGACTCAGCAAGTTAAGAACCCAACATAATGTCAGTGAGTTTGCAGGTTCAATCCCTGGCCTTGCTCAGTGGGTTAAGGATCCAGCGTTGAAACAAGCTGTGGTGTAGGTCACAGACGCAGCTCAGATCCAGCATTGCTGTGGCTGTGACATAGGCTGGCAGCTGCAGCTCTGGTTTGACCCCTGGCCCGGGAACTTCCATATGCAGCAGGTACAGCTCTAAAAAGAGGGGAAAAAAAAGAAAGAAAACTGGGTCCCAGAGAGAGCTGTGATGTGCTTCAAGCACACAGCAGGCTGGTGGCAGAGCCAAGACAGAACCCAGGCCTCGGGACTACCTTCCCCAACCCTTCCTCTCACTCTGTGGACAAGACCCAGGGGTGGCAGTGTAGGGCCCTGATGCACAGTTGGCCTCCCCACCCTCTGAAGGACAGGGCCAGTGCGTCCAGCCCATTCTCCCACCCAGCCGGCACAGAGCCTGGACCTTGCCTGGAGCCTGCTCTCCTCCCTTGGTGAAGTCCCCCAAGGCCAGGCCCTTCTTAAAAGCAGGTACAGAGCAGATGAAGTGGGGTCGGGAGAGACAGGCTGGAGGAAGCGCCGGCAGCCCTCCAGTCCGAGTCGGCCCCTCCCTGGAAGTCAGAGGCCCGGAGCCTGGAGGGGCAGGGGCTGCGGACAGAGTGGGCAGTGGGTCCCCAGTGCACAGTCCGGCCCTGCCTCCAGCAGCTCTCGCAGCATCTCGGGCCAGTCCCACCCTCCGTTTAGGCCTCAGTTTGCTTTTCGGCAAAATGAAAGATTACAACAAAAACTGATGATTCGACAACGAATAGCTCCCGTGTATGGAGCACGTCCTGGGAGCTGAACGTGTTGCAGTTATCTTCTTAACTGAATCTTCAAAACAATCCCAAGAAGTTATTTTCTCTTTTACAGATAAGAAAACTGAGATGTAAATAACTGAAGGCATTTCTCTCAGTAGTGGCCGAACCTGGTTAGAACCCGGCCTGACATCAAAGTGGGTGTCACAGCGCGGGGCTGCCTCTGGGGACTCCTCTAGCTTAGGGTCAGCGAGAGGGGCCGGGGAACAGAAGAGGCCAGACCTCCAGGGGCCCAGCTCCAGCCAGGGGGGCAGGTCGGCATGGGTTCAGAGTGGGGAGGCCCAGGCCCCTGGGGACAGGCACAGAGCAGAGGTGAACAGTGTGGCTTCAGCCGTCCCAGCTGCCCAGTCCACCTCCCAGCAGGACTTGCTGAAGCCCCCTCCATTCCCCTCCTGAACCTCTGCCTCCAGCCTCTGCTCACAACAGGGATCCCTTAGCGCCCCCTACAGGGTTAGCTCCTTTTGGCTTTTTTTTTAGTCCCTTTCTCCTTCAGAAGTGTATTCAGTACAAGACTCCTGGTGTTTTCCTAAGCTTTCCGGCTTGGTGCTGCACCTGTTTGTCCTGGCAAGAGATTCTGGGCTTAAGCTGTGGAGAGAGAAGGGATTTTCAAGTCCACTGGCAATGAGATCTCTTTGCAGGGCTCAGTTTTCCCCCTTGCCTCCCAAGTCCAGGCTCCTCTTCTCAGCATTTCCTGGCAACCTTACCTTCCCCACTCTGCCCTCAATCTTTATTCACCCTAACTTTGCAAATGAAACCCTACACTTTCCATTCTTTCTTAGTCCCTTATTCCAATGCTGCTTTTCCCAGAAGACACTCCTTCCCGTCAGCCTCTGGAGTGGACACTGGGGTGTATGCACACCCCACGTACACCCTGGAGTCAAGACTCACATCCCCATTGATATATCAGGTTCACCAAGGATGCGCCGAAGCTGCTCACTGTAGCAGATTCTGTGCACTGAGTCTGCAACATCATGTCTATAATTTGAAATGGCCCGCAGGGGCTATATTTACACCACAGCAATTGGCATAGGCTCTGAATCAGGTTTCCTTTTTATCCCTTGAAGACCTGTTGTTAAATAAATATCTACTAGCATACCATTGGAACCCCTGTTCCTCCTTCTCCTCTGAGACACCCATCAACCAGGTAGACCCCTCTCCAACTTCCTCGTCATCCTCACCCACCAACACTCCCATCTTATTCTCTGCAGACTGTGGCACTGGCTCACAGCTTCCCACCCAGTTCCCACCACTATTTGGCGGCTGGCAGCCTCCTCCTCCTCCCGGCAGGCCCAGCACCATTGCCTCCCTGGCTCACCCTCCTACATTCTCCATTTCTTCGGCAACCTGTTTCTGCAGCCAGGCTTTGCCACTTCCTGTGTCAATGGGTGAATGTTGACAATGCCCAGACAGTCATGCATGGGCCGCAGTGATAGCTGAATGTCATGTCCTGCTGGCCTTGCCCTGATCCTCCCCAGCGTGGGGCCAGTTAGCTCTAGCTGCACTCCCCTGGGCATGTGACCCAGTCCCCCAATCTAGGGCAAGTCACTCCTGGCTCCTTCCCATTCTTGAGGGGTGTAAGCCTACAGGTGGTTGGAGGTGTGGTCCTGGCCCTCAAGGCCAGAGAGCAGCTGGCACAGGGACTCAGGGAGCCTGGGTTCTAGTTCCCACTTGCCACAGCTTTACTAGGTGCTCTGGATTAAACTTGTGCCGTGTGCCAACTTTTCTATAAAATGGATGTAGACAACTCTAGATGTCCGATGTAGGAAGAAGCAGATGGGCTAGGGCTTTTCTGATTTGAAGGCTGATCCCTGTTGAAGATGGTCTAGTATCCTGGCAAGAGTGGCTGGTAGCTCCTTGGCAGCAGGGCTTCCATCAGATGCCTTTGTGTATTCCCAGCCTGATGCCATACAAGCCGAGTTGGTGGGCACTGGCACAACAGCCCTGGGCAGGAGGTGACAGTCAGCAGCTGGTGAACTGGAGAAAATGGAACCACCCTGCTCAGTTCTTGATGCAAGGCCAGTCAGTTCCCCAGGCCGTGCCTGCAGGCTGCAGCCCTTAGGCCAGGTGTGTCTACGTAGAGGGTGGGAGGGCACCAGCTGCCCCTGGCCCCTCTGCAAGCTCTCTCCTCTGCATTCCCTCGGGGTCTCCCTCGACAGCACCTTCAGGGATTACCAAGGGGAATCCCAGAGCTTGGCCTCAGGGCCCCCAAAGGACAGGGGATTTCCCTCCTCTGCTCTCCAGACTTTGTGGGAAGCACTGCACTATTCTCAGGAGCTTAGCAACAAGCCCGGGTCCCTGGCTTCCTCCTCCACCTTCTCAGTCGCTTGAGATGACTGGTCCTCGCATGTTAGTCTGTGTCGTCGTAGTCACCTTGGAGGGCTTGTTAAAGCAGATTGCTGGGTCCAGCTATCGGTCTGGGATGGGACCTGAGAATTTTGCGTTTTGAACAACTTTGGAAACCACGGGCAGTTGAGGCCATGGTGTCATGACCACCATTTTCTGGGTGAGGAATCTGAGGTCCGAGAGGCCCTTGCTTGGGGCCCCATAGTGACTGAACAATAGGTAGTTTCCGCCGCTGGGGTTTGGAGTCTGTCATCCTGCACCTGCCAAGTGGCTGTGGACAGGCAGTGACTGCCACCCTCTGGCCGACAGTGGTAAAGCCTTGAGCTTCCGACAGTGTTCTGCAGACTTGGAAGGGGACTCTGGTTACCAGGTAGGAAGCCAGTTCCAGGAGATTCCCTGGCTCAGCCTCCATGGACCAGCTTGAGAAGGAGCGATGCGTTCCCTGTAGGTCTTGATATGAAGCCAGACTGCTACTTCTGGCCCAGTAACAGTCTTGTCCCCACCCTCTCATCCAAGCCTTCCTGTGACCTTCTGTTCTTTCCCCCCTTCTAAAACCATGGAATTGGGAATTAAAAAAAGAAATAGCTATCTCCCAATTCAGCCTAGGTTTCAGCCTTGCTCTGAAATTTGCTGGCTGAGTGACCGTGCAGAAGTCATTTTTGGTCTCTTAGGGTCAGTTTCCTTCTCTGTGTAAAACAGCATTAATCCCTATGCAGCGTGACCACAAATATTCTGGGCAGTTGTGTTTCTTGATGTGTAGCTTAGCCCTTTTGTTCACCATGGCAGCTGTCCAACTGTGTAAGACTGAAATAAAAATTTGGAGATGTTTGGGTCTCCAAGGGGGGATTCATGTACTCGAGGCAGTGAATAAGACCACCCACTGGGATATGGGAAGAAAAGATTAGTCTTTCTGGTTATATTTATTTTTAGCTTATCCTTTTTAAATTCTGTTTTTGCACTCATTCTATAATAGATACAAATGTATTAGCAGAGTAGTGCATGCACATCATTTACAAAAATACATGTATATGGGGGTACGTATAGAACATTTTTTAGTGATAGGTATTTGAGGTCACTGCTTTAGATGAGGGAGGGTCCCTGTAACTTTCTAGAAGTTTCTTTGTGAGGGAATGCCCAGAGTAGATCATTTCCTGGTGATGTCTAGAGGTTGTCCCAACAATTAGCTTCAGCAATGCAAATGCCCTTAGTTATCCAGGGAGCCAGTCAAGGAAGGAGATCTTGGGGCTTTTGGGGACTTCCTAAAGGTAAGTTGTGTGTTGATGACTTCCCAGAAAATAACTGTAAGAGTAGTAATAGCAGACATTTATTGAGTGTTTCCTGTGTGCCAGGTACTGTTGCTATATGTGCTAACTCTTTTAATCCTCATATCAGCCTAAAAGGGAGGTACTGTGGTTATCCCCAATTAAGAGATGAAGCTCAGTAAGTTTACATAATTTACCCAAAGCTGCAGGGCGGAGCAGTCAAGACCAAACCCAGGGAATTTCCCATTGTGGCTCAGCGGTAATGAGCCCAACTATCATCCATGAAGACGACCGGTTTGATCCCTGGCCTTGCTCAGTGGGTTAAGGATCCAGCCTTGCCGTGAGCATGGTGTAGGTCGCAGACAAGGCTCGGATCTGCCGTTGCTGTGGCTGTGGCGTAGGTCGGCAGCTGTAGCTCAGGTTCGACCCCTGACCTGGGAACTTCCATGTGCCGCGGGTGAGGCCCTAAAAAGCCAAAAAAAAAAAAAGCTGGTCACAAATCTACTGAACTGATATCCATCACAGTAACAGATTGTGACTTGTAGTTTGAAAAACAAAGTTCTGTTTCACTGAAGCATGTTTAAAACAACAGAATTCATGCAGTCAGTCATCAGTTGCAGTCCAACCTCAGCGTACAAATAAAGTTGAAATGGCCAAGCCAGCAGCTGCACAAACCTAAATCCGCGCTTCCTGAAACAGGTTCCCAGCGGCCCCACCCCCTGGGGAACTAGCGTGACTGGGCGTGGCCTCTGCTCTCTTCTCCCCGCCTATCCTCCTTTTCCGCTCTACAAGCGGCAGAGGGCGGTGCGCAGTGCGCCTGCGCCCTGGGGACAGGAGAGCTGCCCCGCCCCTTCATGACCTCATTGCCGCGCGCCGAGGTCGCGCGGAGCCGGGTCTCAGAAGAGGTGAGGGGCTGTGCAGCCCGGCAGGGTGAGTTGGTTCACACAGCGGTTAAGGATGGCAGTCGTCGGTGCCGCTGACGGCCGGGCTGGAGCGGGGGTTAGAGAGGGTAGGCTGCCCCTAAGAGGGTTTGCTCGGATGCTCCAAGCCGCGAGGCCCAGAGGTGGCTTCCGTGACTCCATTTACCCTGGCTGCCTCTCGGTGTGAGGGGCCGAGGGCAGAGGGTAGGTTGTCTCATCTTGCTTCCCGAGGATGTTCTCTGCAGCCTCGAGGTCAGGGCCGGTTTCTCTGCGGTAGGTCTCGGTGCCCGTAGACAGAAGACTGTTTGACTGAAGTTTTCCAGTGGTGTGCCACGCCGTCTTCTTAGGTAACGAGCTTCCCATCACGGGAAGGTACAGGCGTAGGCTGGGTTGTCTTTACTTCAGTTACCATGTAGTATTGTGGATTACTGACCTTCCTGTAGAGACCTGTAGTGAATGGTCTTTGGAAACACTGAGGAGGGAGTCGTGAATTCTGCCTGGGAAATGGGAAAAAGTTCTCTAAGGAAAGAAATTGGCAAGAGAGCGGTTTTGGGGTCCTCTTAGCTCTGAAACTATAAGAAACTTATGTATGAGGTAATGTAGTTTGGTAGCCTATACTCCAGCTTGTATTCATCTTCTACTGGCAGACTAACCTTGGGGAATCTTCCTTAACCTCTCTGGAGTCTCACTCTATTTATCTGGAAGGTAGAAGTGATAATAAGAGTGTCTACTGAATGGGGTGTGAGGGAGGGTTCAGTAGGCTAACCTATGTATAGTACTTAAGAAACCTGACTCATGGTGAGTCCTCAAACGCGTTCATTGACAGAAGCAACACCTCTATCTTGAGGAGTCTAGCTTCTTGGAAGTGGGCTTCCTGCAGGCCTTCCTTTTGTTTCTCTCTATTGCAGGGATGGTAGGCAGGTCTAGGAAGGGGAGAGGGGAGGCCTCTGCTTCACAGGGCAGAGGGCTGGTGCCCAAGCAGAGTTTGAATGCCCTTCACTTCAGCAGAACTGGCTTGAGCTCCTTCCCTGTCTTTCCTACCCTGGCCGGACCCTGTTCTTGGGTCACAGATGAGTTAAGCACTGCCAGCTCGATTGAGATCTTCACAGGCAAAGATTATTTACAGATTGCCTGTTGTTTCTGTTATTCTTGGGAAGACTTCACAGTAGTTTTGGGGGGGGGGGGTTGCACATTTAAAGCAAGTAACCCGAGTCTGAATATCTTAACTGTGTGGTCTCTTCTGTTCATGGATAGAGTTGAGGGCCCATGAACTTAGATGGGAAGAAAAACTGCATCCTTATGTTCTCTAACCACTAACCAAATTTTAGCATTTCCTTCAATTTTTGAATGTAGTCAAAACCATGCTATTAACAGCGTGACTTTGTTATTAATAGAAGTCCCAGATATTATCATACCTTAGAATATTGTGTAAGGGCATCACAGCCTTGAAATTACAGTGGTTACTAGATTTGTTAATAGATCTTATTATATAATGCATAAATAAAAAATCACATATTTTATGTTGTCATAATTTTAATTTTTGTATTTGGTAAAATGTCATTTCAGTATATAGTCCTCATTATTCTCAGGTATTGTATTTGCAAATTTGCCTACCTGCCAAAATTTATTTGTGGCCCCCAAATCAATGCTTGCAATGCATTTGTGATCTTTCTTGGGTATGTACGAAAATACTAGAGTCAACTGACACTCCTCAGCAGCAGTTGAACAAGGAGACACTCTGCCTTCTTGTTTCAGCTCTCATGCTATAAACAAGTGTCTTTTCTTCAGTCTGTTAGTGCCATGATATTTGCATTTTTGTCCTTTTGTTGGTGATTTCACTGTTTAAAATAGCCCCCCAAGTCTAAAGTGCTGTCTTAGTGTTCCTTAGTGCAGAAAGACTGTGATATGCCTTATGGAGAAAATACATTTGTTAGATGTTTTATTTAGGCATCAATTACTGTGCTATTAGCCATGAGTTCACTATTAATGAATTACCAATGTAAAATAAGTTCTTTCCTTCCTTCCTTCCTTCCTTCCTTCCTTCCTTCTTTAGGGCCACACCTGCAGCATATGGAGCTTCCCAGGCTAGGGGTCAAATCGGAGCTACAGCTGCCGACCTACACCACAGCCACAGCAACGCAGGATCTGAGCCGCATCTTCAGCCTACGCTACAGCTCATGGCAACACAGGATCCTTAACCCACTGAGCGAGGCCCGGATCGAACCTTCCTCCTCCTGAATACTAGTCAGATTTGTTTCCACTGGGCCACCACTGGAACTCCAAGATGTCTTTTCAACAGAAACACACATAAAACAAAGTTACATATTGATCAGTTGACAACAATGTTAACAGTCTTGCAGGAACCCAACCCAGTGTTTTCCCTGGGAGCAGTGAGTCAGTATTCATAACTCCTGTGTTCAGTGACTTTATAGAACATACCTGCCTAGAATAACAAGAATGGACTATACTTGGTTTCCTTCCTAATCCTATGTATTTTATGTATTTAAAAACAGCCTGAGAAGGGGTTTATAAGGTTTCTAGACGGGTCTATAGCAGACACAGAAAAAGATTAAGATCCCTTATTATAGCCGAGAAATTAAAGCTATTCCTATAGTTAAGTCTGTGTCTAGCTGGGCTAAGTCCTTGAAGACTTTGGTGCCTTTTGGAAGACATGTATCTCCCTTTACTTCATGTCTTCATTTACACACCTGCCGGCTCTTGTAGGCATTTTTGGCTGAGACCCCCACATGGATTGTAAGAACTTTGCTCCCCCATATTTGCTTGTTGAGTTTTGAATAAATACAATTTAAAATTAAGAAGTCCTGGGGTTTTATCTCTCTGAAGAGCAGCAAAGGACAGAGGCCAGTTCTTCTCTGTTTCAGCTTGGGGAGAAGAAAACTTGAGAGGGTGTGGATGTTAGCTGAATCTCTTGAGTTCCAAGGGAGAAAGAAGACTGTACCACCTGGTAGGGCTTGTGAGGGGGGCCCCTGGGACTGATCCATAGAAGAATGTCAGGGCAACTCTGGCAAAGAGTTGCCTTATTTTCTTGGTTGAGGGGAACCTCCTGTAGCCCCCTCTGTCCTGAAGACACCCCTTACTGAAATCCTGGTGTTGTTTCCACAGAGCTGTCTGGCCTAAAGCCCTTCATCCTTGGGGAAGGAAATGACTAACCAGGTAAGGCCTAAGGAGAGAAAGAACATCGGTTGGTCTCTTTGTCAGGTTCAAGCCCAATATGTGGTCCGGGTGTGTAGCCAGAAAATTAGCATCTGATTCCTGCTCTGCTCCTGAAGAGCTGGGTGACCCTAGGCACCTAGTCACCAGGGAGTTAGGAAGCACTAGTAAAATGCCCAGTACTAAGAGGAAGATTATTTTATATAAGTCTGTACCACAGTTTACAAGGGATTGAAGAAGCTTAACAGGATTTGTACACAGAAAGAAGAAAGAAACAAAAATCAGAAAGGAGAAACTTTCTCCTTTCTTTGTGGTAAAATTAGGGGACAGAATTAACAGGCTATTATGCAGACTTTGTGGTTTTATAGAATTGCAAAAATGAAGCTGGGAACCAGACTGAGCTTCCTGGTGATCAGAACAGGAAAAAACACATAATTTATTACTCTCCTTTTTGAGTGGATGGAGTAATTGGAGATTAGAGACTATATATAGTTTCTTTAAGAACTAATTTTCTTCTGGTAGACTCTACAAATCTTGCATGAGCAGGAATCAAGGAGCTTGGGGGGGGGGGCGGGCAGAACCTCGGCAGGGGAAGTAGCTACCAGTGTGGTGACTGTATTTGCTGGGGGGCAGGGTGGTGTTGGGTGCCAGGGGTTGTTTTAGGGGAGGGATGGGGCACATCCGAAATCTGACCATTGGTTCAATGTGTCTTTTTCAGTACAGTATTCTCTTCAAACAAGAGCAAGGTAAGCAGCTTGCCTGTTCAAGCAGGTTTGCTTGTGAAAAACTGTTATCCCTGGCTTAAGATTTTTGTCATGCTAACCAGCCATGCTGTTCCCAACTTTACTCACTTTGCAAAATAATTAGCAGAGGCAGTTGAAAACAAATACACTTTTGTTTTCAAAACAAGCAACTGAAAACACTAACTTAAAAGAAAAAGCAGGAGTCAACTGATAGGGTGGGGAACTCCAGTCTAAGGAAAGCTTTCCCACCTGAGGAAAGTGTAACTTTTGAGTTTCCCAGCTATCAAAGTGAAAAAAGGAAGTGCTTTCAGCTTCAGAACTCTGCTAATGAAGCCTTTCTGAGGAAGTGAACTTGAGCCTGGCCCTAAACTCAAAATTCCCCTTAGGGATCTCTCACAGAGAATCTTTGACCCTTAATGAAGGTGGGGGATATAACTGAGGTGAACTTCTGTCAAGACTACTCAGTGTGTGGGGGCGGGCTGAGAGCTGTGCGGCAGTGGCAGTGATGGGGATGGGAGCAGGAGGCAGGTCAGAGTCCAGTGATACTGGCCTTCCTACCTGAGGAGGAATGTATATATGGACTGTTCACTTGTGTCTCATTTCTTCACCATAGCCTGGATGAATTAGGTAAGGCCTGAAGGAATTTGGAATGCCTAATAAAAGCTCTTCTACTTAAGGAGGTGACATTTAGGTAGTCTGAAGTTAAGCCAAGAGCATTCTTCCAAATTAGCTGGTATAAGTAACCAGTAGCTAATCAGGCATGCCAGTCAGCTACCTTGTATGCAGCTAATGCTAGCCTGGTGGCAAAGCTAGCAAGCCTGGGTCAAGCAGGGATTGTAAGCCATAGACCATGATGCTATATGCAATTCACACCTGTTTGGGTTGAATGGTCCTGGAGGTGCTCGTGGAGAATTGCTGCTAGGTGTGAAGAAAGCTTCCATGTGCACCAAGTCTGCGGACCCACCAACATGGCCCACCAGACGTAGGCTTAGAATTTAAGGTGGACCTAAAATAATAGATTGGGTTTGAATCCCAACTCTGCCTCTTCTTAGCTTTTGACTTTGGGTGAGCTACTAGGCTTCTCTAAGCCTCTGATTGCTTGTCTGTAAAATGAAGATATTCTTCACAGTACCTGTTTCATAGGGTTGTTGTGATTAATTGAGCTAATACTTATACTGATGCATTAAGTGTAATAGACATTGTGGCAAAAGGCAACTCATACGTGTAGGCTATGTTATTTATTTTCAGACCTGTACCGTTTGTAGTTGATCTGCCTACTGATTTCAAAAGATCTCCAATAGATGACTCTTACTAAGTTTAGATCTCTTTTTGGGGTGGGTTTCACTTTAGCCAAGTGAGAGCCATTTCAGACTAATGCATGTGGGACAGCATGCTGAAGTAGAAAGAACAGTGGATTACTCTGGTACTGCTACCCCTCTTGGTAAACCTGTGATTTGGGGTAAGTGGCTTCTCCAGAACCTCCAGTTTTTGTATCTGCCTCCACAGTTCTAATAAAAGCTGTATGGGAAAACACCTTGCAAAACCACAAAGCAGACACAGGTGGATATTACCTAGAATTATTGGAATAGTATTTCAACTTCATTTTAGCACATTCAATTAATAAGTTCATGAAGACTTTTTAAATGAAGCGCTTTCCATTCTAGCCCATGATGATGCCATTTGGTCGGTTGCCTGGGGGACAAACAAGAAAGAAAACTCTGAGACAGTGGTCACAGGATCCCTGGATGACCTGGTGAAGGTCTGGAAATGGTGAGCACGCTCTCCTTTAACATACAGCCTTGGAATGGGCTCCCAAGTTGTAATCAGAGAAGTATTAACTGTTTTCTAAGCAAGAAAGCAGTAGCAGTACAATGGTATAAAAAGGTAGATTATTATTTCTCATTTGTTTTCCTCTTATTCACTGTTAAGTCCCGATAGTTTAAAATTAAGAAAAAAAAAAATCCCGTGGTTAAAAGTTGGCTGCATTTGGTGTTCTGTGGCTGTTGATTTCCTCTCTGATTCTGCATTTCAGACCATTGCTAATTCATAGGTACAGGGGCCCAAAATTTCAGATGCCAGATGCAATCTACTGTGTGTGAAGAAATCCATTTCTCTGTTCCCCCATTGAAGGCGTGATGAGAAGCTGGATCTACAGTGGAGTCTGGAGGGCCATCAGCTGGGTGTGGTGTCTGTGGACATCAGCCACACCCTGCCCATTGCTGCATCCAGTTCTCTTGATGCTCACATTCGTCTCTGGGATTTGGAAAACGGCAAACAGATAAAGTCTATAGATGCAGGACCTGGTAAGAGTTTTACTCTTAGAGAAGATACTGTAGTTCAAAATCCCTTTTTGAAACCTTTAGAGATAGATGTATTTACAGTTCAGAATTTTTTGGATTTGAGACTGGTAATATGGGTGCATGAATTGTATGTTTTATAATACCTTCACTGGAGCTGGGGGCAGCACTCTAAAATACTAATATCTCAGCAGCTATAAACATGAGTATTTATACTAGGAAATGCATGCTATAAATAGCCTTATATCGGTTCAGGTTAGGTTTTGCTGCCAAGTGAATTTTGATACTGAAATTATTTTTAAAAACTTACAGTTTGCAGATTTCCCGTTGTGACGCAGCAGACACAAATCCGACTAGTAACCATGAGGTTGCGGGTTCCATCCCTGGCCTCACTCAATGGGTTAAGGATCCGGTGTTGCCGTGAGCTGTGGTGTAGGTCACAGAAGCAGCTCAGATCTGGCGTTGCTGTGGCTGCGGTGTGGGCTGGCAGCTGTAGCTCCAATTCAACCCCTAGCCTGGGAACCTCCATATGACACTGAAGTGGCCCTAAAAAGTGGGGAAAAAACAAAAATAAAAACAAAAAGACTTACAGTTTTTATTGCTGATTTGGGAATTCTGGACCTGTGTCTGAATGGTCCAGAGGTTTTCCGTTGGTACATTGGCTGCCTTATAGAGGTGTAGAACGTAAGGCACTGCATCCTCGTAGATCGATATCATGATACTGTCTACTAGTTATGGTTAAAGTCCCTGATTTCTAGTATATGATAGATATATGCAACTTCTAAAGAAAAATTCATTGAATTTTTTAAAGTATTATAGGACAACATAATCTTGTCCCTCAGCCTCGATAAATTTCGAGATAATGGGAATTAATGATTTCCCATTAATTAATGTGGCTGGATTAATGTGGAACAAGCAACATGACATTTCAGGATTCCATGTAGCATTATATTTACTTGTAAATGGCTGCATAGCAATCCTGAGCAGACCCTGTTCTACCAGGATGGGTGAGGACTGGTAGAGAGTGCAGAGAACCTCGTGCCTCTCTCTGTGGGTTGTTACAGACAAGCTGTTCAGGTGTCTCCTTAACATACTTCCCTTGATTGGAGCCCCTGGTGGATTTACCTCCCACAAGTTATGTTGAGTAGCCCCTGTAGGCTGTATTATTTTGGAAAGAATGATGGTCCCAGAGTTTCGAGGAGACTGGGTTATCTAGAGACTGAATCATTTCCCCTCCATAGCAATATTCTATGTCTATGATTCTTAACTATTAGAGCTCTTATAAGAATACTTATGCCCAATCTCTATTTTGGATCCACTGACTCACAGTGAGGGATATGAGAGGACTGGGATCTATATTTGAAAAAAAAAAGCTACCCAGACACTCTCTGACTCCCCAGATGATTGCTTTGCATGTGTCCTTGCCTTGTTGACATCTCTCACAGGGGACTTGGGTCGCCAAACTAGCCCACAAAGTCTATTAAGACTTAGCTGTGCAGCTGAGGAGAAAGGGAGGATCTGTTGCTACCTTTTCATCTTGGGCACCTAAGCCCTCTCCAGACTCATGATGCTAAGTTCGCCATGGTTTTGTGGCCCCAGGCACACCACACAGTAAAAAAAAAAAAAATGAGTACTGGATTGATTCCAAGGAAAATGATGGCATCTGTATCCAGCTTGCCTTCCCTGACAAATAGTACCTTAAACTGCATGTTTGGCTCCATGTGTGGCAAATGATCACTGGAAAGTTACTGTTAGGAAAGGAAAAAGACACTGAGAAGAGTAGAGGGTTGGGCTTATTTTCTTTTTGAATAGGAATCTGCATACTAGGTTCATTAAACAACTCTACCAGACCATTAAATAGCAGTTATTTGGGTGAATAATAAAGGCAAGATTACTGTTGCCCATTAAGGACAGCTGAATTCATATCTGAAGGTAAAACTAATAAGTCTAGGTCTAATGAATGTAAGGAAATGGACACTTCTGTTATACCTGTCCTGAAAATATGCCCGGACAATGTGAACCACCACAAAAGAAGGAGAAAAAGAATAGAGAGAGGATATCAACTCCTAAAGAAGAAAGGAAGTAGAAGAGGAGATACAGGAGACGGTCCTGCTTTTGGCACTTCAGCCAGGCTGTAGCTCCAGCCAGCTGATGGTGAAGAAAAAGAAAGGTGGAAGCATAGGGGCTTCTCAGCATCATGTGGTTCAAGATGCCCCACGCCCACTTTTCAGTGATGAGGTGGACTTGAGGGATTAAAATAAATATTTACTATGCAAATGTTAAAGTCAATTTTAGAGTCAAGGTTTAAGGAGTAAAAATCCCTTCAATTTTGAGCATTTGGCCATTTGCTACTAAAAATACTGTATTATAAAACAATTAATAAGGAAATATAAAATAATTTAGAAGCGTGATTTTATTAGGCTTCAAGCAATAAAAATCAGATTTTCTGATTACCTTTTCCCTGTAAACAACTAATTACAACAGGAATAAGAAAACATAATCCTGTTAGAATAAATGCTGCAGTCATTTAGGAGTAAAGATAGATATTAAAAAGCCACTATTTGAGAGATTGATTATAAAAGCTTTTTCATATCTTCTTGGTTAATTGAGCACTTTTGAAGTTAATTTCCTTTTTAAAACAAAGATTTCATAAGAAAAATGATAGAGCTAAGTTATTTATCATTACTTTGAATATGTGTGTTAAAATTTGTGAGAGATTTTTATTTTAAAACCCTGGAATACAGTGCTAACCCATCTGTGCTGGGAGCCCCGTGTACCAGCTGTCAAGCTCCAAGAGGCCACTCCTTCACGGCCTGTGGGCTGAGCAGGGCAGGACCTCTTTGAGCCCTGCCCCGGGAGCGAGGAGCATGACTCGGGAAGGAGCTTTCTCCTCTCCCTGTGATCTGACAAGCACTGTTTCTGGGCAGGTGCAGGAACTAGGGCATGTTCCCATGTAAGCACGGGACAACTAGATAAATCCTTGGCCTCCAGGCTCTGACCCCAGAGGCTCCCAAAGCTCTTTGGAATTGCCTCTGAAGAGATTCCTGTGTAGCTGAGGAAAGAAGTGCGAAAGTATCATCAGTGGTCCAGATGGAAATGCATTTATTTATTTTTTTGTCTTTTTTTTTTTTCAGGGCCATACCCACGGCATATGGAGGGGGTCCTATGCTAGGGGTGGAATCGGAGCTACAGCTGCCGGCCTACACCACAGCCATAGCAATGCTGGATCCTTAACACACTGAGCGAGGCCAGGGATTGAACCTGTGTCCTCACGGATGCTAGTCAGGTTTGTTACCACTGAGCCACAACAGGAACTCCCAGGTGGAAATATAAAGCATACGTGCTTACCCAGGCTGCCCATGAGTCTGGAGACCTTTACACAGAAGCCCTGGGATGTGCAAATAACATTTGAATAGAATACTTGAAATTAGGAATTTACATAAAAGTATTTCTGGTTCATCTTCATTTCTTTACAACTTTATTGAGGTGGATTTTTCACCTCTATAATTGCACTCTGAAATTAACTCACTGTAAGTAGACAGTTTAATAAGTTTTAGTAAATTTCTGCCATTGTGCAGCCATCACTACAGTTCCGTTTTAGAACGCTTACATGCCCCCCAAAGTTCCCTCATGCCCATGTATGTTAATCTGTCTTCTCAGCCTCAGGCAGCTCTGCTTTCCATCTCTACAGTTTTGCCTTTTTGAAAAAGTTCATATAAGTGGAATTGTATTCTTACACATCTCCATTCTTTCTTCAGCATGTTTTTGAGGTTCATCCGTGTTGTAGTTTGTATCAGGAGTTTGTTCCTTTTTAGTGCAGAGTAAGTACTCCATTATAGGGGTGTTCCACATTGCGTTCATCCCTTCATCAGCTGATGGACATTTGGATCCTCTCCAGTTTTTGAGTATTCTGAGTAATGCTGTCAACATTCACGTACAAGTCTATACATGGACCTGTGTTTTCATTTCTCTTAGGCAGATACCTGGGTGTGGAATTGCTGGGCGTTATGGTGTTTGTTTTTACTTAAACTGCTCTTCAGAGTGACTGTACCTTTTTTTTTTTTTTTGTCTTTTGTCTTTTGTCGTTTTTAGGGCCACACCCGCGGCATGTGGAGGTTCCCAGGCTAGGGGTCTAATAGGAGCTACAGGTGCCGGCTTATACCACAACTTACGGCAATGCCAGATCCTTAGCCCACTGAGCGAGGCCAGGGATTGAACCCGCAACCTCATGGTTCCTAGTTGTATTAGTTTCTGCTGAGCCACGACGGGAACTCCGGCTATACCATTTTATATTCTCACCAGTAAATGAGGATTTTGGTCTCTCCATATCCTTGCTCATGCTTGGTATTGTCCTGTCTACATTTTTAGTAAAATTTTAAGAAGCCCTTTAAATAAATTGGTATATAATTGATGTCTTTACAACATAGTTTTCTGAGTTAGGACACTATTCCTCCAATTTTAAAAAATGTATCTTTTGGCAGTTCCCATCATGGTGCAGCGGAAATGAATCCAACTAGGAACCATGAGGTTGCGGGTTCGATCCCTGGTCTCTCTCAGTGGGTTAAGGATCCAGCATTGCCGTGAGTTGTGGTGTAGGTCACAGACATGACTTGGATCTGGCGTTTCTGTGGCTGTGGCATAGGCTGGCAGCTACAGCTCCAATTAGACCCCCTAGCCTGGGAACCTCCATATGCCATGAAAAGGCCCTAGGAAAGGTATAAAGACAAAAAAAAAAAAGGTATCTTTTGGTAAAACTTTATAAAGTTTTTAAAATTAAGGTCACATCTTTTCTCACTATAGTTTTTTTTTCCTTTTTTCTGTTCAGTGGATGCCTGGACGTTGGCCTTTTCTCCTGATTCTCAGTATCTGGCCACAGGAACTCATGTGGGGAAAGTGAACATTTTTGGTGTTGAAAGTGGGAAAAAGGAATATTCTCTGGACACAAGAGGAAAATTCATCCTTAGTATTGCATATGTAAGAAAACATTGCTGTCTTTCCTCTCTCTGATTCTTTCAGTTTACCCTTTCAGCCTGTTGTATTTATTCCTTGATACACATTCTGCACTGGTCTTGTCAGGCAGCTTCTGTCTTGCTGGTGGGATTTGCCAGCCAGCCAGTCAAACCTGCAGCCAGCAGATTTGCTTGTGTCTGGTGGGGATGGTTTTAACAATGTAGAATTTCAAATGAACTCCCTGTGTTCTCTGCACAGAGTCCCGATGGCAAGTATCTGGCCAGTGGCGCCATAGACGGAATCATCAATATTTTTGATATTGCAACTGGAAAGCTTCTTCATACGCTGGAAGGTGTGGCTCGTTGTTTTATATTGTGCAAACTGGGCTATCAGATCACAAAGAATGACTTATTCTTTCATTAAAATGCTACTGAATGGCAAATGTGCATTAGATTTTGCCAAACATCAATCTCAGTTAGAAATCTAGCTCCAAAGTTCAGCTTTGTCACTGTAGTCATTACCTAGATATATCAGTTCTTGTACCAGTGTTCAGTGCTTGTTTTGGTGAGCAAGGTTACCTTTAGTTTATGTGTTAATCTAGCTTTTATGAGAGTCTTGTTTCTGTCATGTTTGGTTCTAAAGAACTTAGTGATTAGAAATTAATTCTTCTCTGTTGATAATTTAAAGGTCGATGAAAGTGCTGTGCCCACTCTTTGCACTGGTGTCCTCTGGGCAGGAGGACTGGGTACTAGAATGGGGAAGGGTTAGAGGGAGACTTCTACTCTGTATTCTTGGTACTATTTCGAATTCTAACCGAGTGTCTGTATTACCTTTTCAGTGTATCCTTTACCTTAGCATCCTATTTGTTCAACGTTACGAATCAGAAACTGCATATTTCCACCTTTGGCCACATCTGTGGCAGAGGGGTTTTTTCTAAGCCGTGTGCTGGTGAGGTTCAGCTGGTCAGGGAAGGGATCTGAGGAAAAACGGCTCCAGGAGGAGGAGCCTGGGTCATATGCTTGTTTCTAGAGCGGTAGGAGGAAGGGTCTGGTCAGTATCCTCCCACTCTGACTAAAGCACCTGAGCAGTGCAGCCTGGTGATTTACAGTCATTAAAATTGGCATAGTTGGTGGAAGCCCATATGAGGGGACAAGAGACAGTGATTCACCAGGTTAACAAGGGTCTTTGTGAATTTCAGGCCATGCTATGCCCATTCGCTCTTTGACCTTTTCCCCGGATTCGCAGCTCCTTGTCACTGCTTCAGATGATGGCTACATCAAGATCTATGACGTGTAAGTTACCTGTGGAGGTTGACGGCTTCTCACTTAATGCCAGTGCCCCTTTTGTCTCTTATTGTAGGAGGAGCCCTAGCAGGTGTGGTGCTCTCTCTCCTGGGTCTAGGAAAGACTTGGGTTTAAGTCCTATCAGACACTCTGGTCTCCCCAGTCATTCCTCCCCTATCAGTGTCCCTACTTTGAACTTAAATTATTACGGAGGAAGATGTGCATGGGTTACCTGGTAAGACCAGATACTTGCTACCTTTTTTTTTTCAGGCATCCTGTCTGTTGTGGGGCTTGCTGATTTTAAATACTTTGGGGTGGATGAGTAGTGTACAGATGATGAGATGGAGCCATGGACTGTAGCTAGCTTGGAGTGATGGCAAAATATTAGAACATCTGTTTTCTAGAAATGTGACTATTCTAGAAGGCACCCTTCTGCCCTAATTAGGGAGCTGCCAGTGTTTTTTTTAGGGCCGCACCCACAGCATATGGAAGTTCCCAGGCTAGGGGTCAGATTAGAGCTACAGCTGCCGGCCTGCACCACAGCCACAACAACACAGGATCCAAGCCATGTCTGTGACCTACACCACAGCTCACGGCAACACCGGATCCCCGATCCACTGAGTGAAACCAGGGCTTGAACCCCCATCCTCATGATGGGAACTCCCAAGCTGTCAGTTTTTTTAAGCCAATTTGCTGCAGGTCTGGATGAGGGAGGTTTTTGTTGTTGGTTTCTGACCACAGGTATAGAAGTGAATTAATCTTCATTTCAAGGCTTTTTTTCATTGTAAGCCTTTGCAAGGGCCCTTCCCCTTGTTGCTTTCTCCATTTTTCTCAGTCCCCACTCTGGTCCCCCACTGAGGTCTTTGCTCCAAGGTATTTGACTATGTCCGTGATACTTTGACTTAGTACTGCAATCAGTGTGCCTCTGGTTCCTGGCTTCCGCATGTGGCCTTCTGATCCCCTGGTTGCATATGGTATGCTTCCCTGTGTCCCAGCCACGGCTGCCACAGCCATGACCGTCCACATGCATGTCCTTTTACGGGCCTGCGTGAGTTTTTGGGAGTTTAAACTTGGGGGCTTTGGGAGGATAAAAAGTCAAGTAGACATGCCATTAGAACTGTAGTTTCTGGAATTAGAGCTGAATGAGGGTGTGAGGGTCCCCAGGGAAAGATGCCTCTCTCAAGTTGCGCCTGCTTGTCAGTGGCAGAGCCAGTATAAATAGTAGCAATTCCTTAAGTCTCCATCTTTCTTTTATAAGGCTTTCATAGCTACAGTTTCATAGATCCTACCAACAACTAGTGAGGTAGCACAGATTAGTGTCCCCATATGGCAGATGAGGAACCCAAGCTGTGGTGGTGTTTTGACTAAGGTGCTAATACTGAATGGAGACCTAGGACTTTCTGCCTTCTCATGTTCCCAGTGTTTTCCACTGAGGTCACACCTCTCCTTGTACCTAACTGAGGTCTGCTTTACTCCCCTGGGATCTGTTTTCAGGGGTGAAGCTACTGACCTCAGTCATGTCTTAGGGATTGTTCTCCTGTCGTACATGATTTTGATTTTGGTTTTTTAGAAAGTGAAAAATGACTATAGTCTTGTTCTTGGTTAGGTTAGAAGTGGTCTAAGCCACATCTGTTGTAAAGAGTACATCTTGATAGCTTCCTTGGACCCAAGGCACCAGCCCCATATAGAAAGGGTGCTAGGTGGGCAGGGGTCAGAGCCTGCTACTGTGCTGAGATGGCCTTCTTGTCCCTGCTAGTTCTCTTTCCTCATCTTAGGAGTGGGCTTGCTGAGCCTTCTTTATTTTGAGCTTTTGAGCTCTGCTTATTAAAGATTTATTTTTGGCTCTTGGTGGCAATTGACATATTTGAAGTCAGTGCCGTTGAAAAATGTGTTTCTGTAATATGCGATGCTCCTTCATTGAAAAGGGAATTTTTATACTAATACTGTCATTATAAGGACAGCAGATTTGGTCCAGTTAACTGGGCAGAGTTAAAAGTGAAGTGGAATAGTATACCTTCCACTTCAGTGATTATATTCCAAAAGTTAACATCTCCATCTTTTGTTTGAAACTTTCAGACAACATGCCAACTTGGCTGGCACATTGAGTGGCCACGCATCCTGGGTGTTGAATGTTGCATTTTGTCCTGATGACACACACTTTGTTTCCAGGTACTTATGATTCTTACCAGTTTCTAAAATGTTAGGAAGATGAAGATAACCATCTTGTATGAATTGCCTTAAAATTTGAAGATGATACGACTGTTTTTATTCAGGTAGCCCTTGTTTTCTGCAGTATTTTTTAAATTGTGAAGTTAAGTTTCCTTAGCTGGAACGAAGGTGGATTCTTTTTTTTCCTTTTTTTAGGGCCATACTTGCGACATATGGAAGTTCCCAGGCCAGGGGTCAAATTGGAGCTGCAGCTGCTGGCCCACATCACAGCCACAGCAACGCCAGATCCAAGCCTTGTCTGTGACCTACACCATAGCTCACGGCAACGCCAGATCCTTAACCACTGAGTGAGGCCAGGGATCAAACCCGAGTCCTCGTGGATCCTAGTTGGACTCATTTCCACTGTACCACCATGAGAACTCCAAAGGTGGATTATTTTAAATGGTTCAGCTTTTAGTTTTTCCATATAAATCTAGGCTTCTACCTACAGTAACTTAACTCTGTTCCAATAGTAATTTCAGATATGAAAATCTCGTAAAATGTTGACTTTTAGACCCAATGCTGTTTAGGCCCAGAATGGCCAAGGCAGTTGAAAAACAGGAGGTGGATGGCTTAATAGCTGCCCTGTGACTGGGGACAGCCAACCAGTGATGCCAACATCTTTTTCTACCTTTTGGGGCCTGGTTGGCCACTTTGGCACATAAGCACTGAGGGGCCCCTGAAAGTAGGCTGAGTGAAGGACTGTGGAATTTTTGGTCAGATTTCTTTCAATTTCAAACTGGTTTAAAAACTTAGTTCTGATACTAATGTTCCCTTTTTAAAAACAGTTCATCTGACAAAAGTGTAAAAGTTTGGGATGTTGGAACGAGGACATGTGTTCACACCTTCTTTGATCACCAGGATCAGGTATGGCATAATTAACATTTAAATTCCTTTGTCTTTGGATTGCTAACATTGTCTGACCACTGTGCTGAAACTCATAACCTTGCTGCTTAGGTTGTCAAGAGTGGTTGGCCCTCGAGGCTGGGCTGCTCTGTTTGGATGTCCAGCAGCCCACTGTTGCTGTGCACAGCCTCCAAGGTGCAGAGAGGCAGGAGGTGTGCTGTCAGCCTAGCAACCCACGGGGCAGGATGTCCCTTTGTAGGCAGAAAACTCGTACTAGCCACACAGCCTTCAAATACCTTCTTTGAAAAATGCTGCAGCTGGTGCCTGGGGCGTGCCTGGGCCCTTTTCGGGGCGTAGCTGGACCATGGCTGGCTAGGGAAGCACCTGTTTCCTCAGAAGCATCCATTCTATTCCATAGCCATCACTTTTCTCTTCTGGAGCTGTCCAAGGAAGTGATACGATTTTTTTTTCTTTGAATATAGTCGAAGGCAGAATTTTTTTTCCTTTCTTTTTTTTTGCTTTTTATTTCAGGGCCACATCTGGCATATGGAATTTCCCAGGCTAGGGGTCTAATTGGAGCTGCAGCTGCCGGCCTACACCACAGCCACAGCAATGCCAGGTCTGAGCTGCATCTTTAGTGTACCCTGCAGCTTTTAGCAACACCAGATCCTTAACCCACTGAGCGAGGCCAGGGATTGAACCCGCATCCTCATGGATACTAGTCTGGTTCGTAACCTGCTAAGCCAACACAGGAATGCCCCAGAAATTCTTATAGGTCGTTTGGCTTTAGTGATATTGCTAACTTTTGTTTCAGTATTTGAATTAGGAAAAACAGGGCAGGAGTCTTCCCCAAGATGAGTGTGAAATGATGAAGACATTCCAGTGCAGTGCTTTTCAGTCTTTAATATGCACGGGAATCCCTGGGCATCTGGTAACAGTGCAAGTGCTGATTCAGTAGGTCTGGCCTGGGCCCAAGATTTTGCATTTCTCACAAGCTCCAGGTGAGGTCACTGCTGCTGGTTCCAACCACTTTGAGTAACAAAGGTCTTGGGGAAATAGTATAAAAAAATAAAATGTGCATGGCAGTATAAAGTTGGCTTCTAATATTAATGTACTTTATTTTATTTTATTTTTTGTCTTTTTGCCTTTTATGTAGAGCTGCACCCGCGGCAAATGGAGGTTCCCAGGCTAGGGGTCTAACAGGAGCTCTAGCTTCCAGCCTTCGCCACAGCCACAGCAACGCGGGATCCGAGCCACGTCTGCAACCTACACCACAGCTCACGGCAATGCCGGATCTTTAACCCACTGAGCGAGGCCAGGGATCGAACCCGCAACCTCATGGTTCTTAGATTCGTTAACCACTGAGCCACGAAGGGAACTCCAAATATTAATGTATTTTAAGTGTTCTTATGATGCTCTCATAAATTCTCTTTGGAATGGAGCTTAAAGTTAACAATTGTGCATGCTTTTTCACATTTAATCTTAAATGGTTGACAGTAAAGCTGGGATTTGATCTTTACATTCCACTCTTGGATTTAAACATTTTACTGAGGGAGTAAGTCCTAGCTGGCTGTGTTGCTTTGCGTGTGAGGGTCAGTGTGGTGCTGTCCTCACAGGAAGACATTTGAGGTGGCAGTGAGGCCATTACCTGGGCCCATCACGGCTCAGAAATCAGGGCTAGAACATCCAAGTCGGGGAGGGGTACAGGCTGACCCGGTGAAACTCCTACCACCTCAGTTCTGTCTGGGAAGGAGGTGTGAATTAGTTTAACACATAGCAAATGAAATCAATGAACTGAGATGCCAAGTTGTCTAGCTTCTGCGGACGAGCAGGCTCCATAGGCCTCTAATAACAGAGTGCGAATTACTGACGTTAGGGGGTGGGCACAGGGAGGTGGGTGAGGAACACAGAGCAAATAGGGTAGTTGTGGGGCCTTTTCCTTCCTGGAAGCATACATGACAATCCAAGCTGGACCCTTGTTCGTTCCATCTTCTCTACATTGGGTCACTTCCTGGATTGTGAATCTTGAAAGGTTTGTAGATATCTTGATTTGTATTTAAAAATGAAATTTTCTGGAGTAAGGGAGGTAAGAAGTATGATAATTCAACAGTAGTAATAGAAGATGCCTGGATAAAGAAAAGGCCCCATTCTTACTGGTTCACAAAGCATGAGAACATCCTCATCTCGGTGTTTTTCTAGATTCACTATAATAAGAATAGAGTAAGGAAAGAATTTCATAAAGAATAAAGGCATTAGTAGAACCTTTTTTTTTCTTTTTATTTACAGGTCTGGGGAGTAAAATACAATGGAAATGGCTCAAAAATTGTGTCTGTTGGAGATGACCAGGAAATTCACATCTATGATTGTCCAATTTAAACGTCGAAGTCCTCCAGGCTAATGCTGCAAAGAGAATGTATAGAGTGATCATGACATTCCTTACCTTTCTAGCTTGTTTAAAACAATATATATAGCATTTATTGTAGCAAAAACTTAAATTTTATAGAAACAGTGTAAATCTTCTCATTTTATTGGAAATGCTGTTGATACTTTAACATAAAGAACTCTTAATGCAAACATCCGTGTTCTTGACCATGCCTTTTTTTGATTTGCCCTGTCACTGGCAGAACAGTGAGAGGAATGGGCATCGTTATGTGAAAGCGGGTATCTGCCTCAGCCATGAAGATATCCAGGCTCTTACTGTGCTTTTCAGGGTAGAAATTCAGGCTCACGTTTCCAGGGCATGAGCCATGCAGAAGCCATGATAGGAAGCTAACCTATTTCAGAATGAGTCCTAAAGGAGACAGGACATTGACTGGATGCAAACGTTCTGTGGTCCTATCTGGGCATTCTTTTATTCTGACAGATTAAAAACGTGCCCTGCTACACTTTTTCATTCTAACTTTATAGAAGTTTAACTTGCTGGGTGGATATTGCTGCCTTAACAGTGTCTGCAGGCTCAAGCTTGTACCTGCTCTGGTTGACCTCCAGCCCTGCCTCCATTATCCCAGACTACCTGTACCTCATTCCCTCTCGGCAGCTCACCTGAGACATGGTCTGCATGTGAATGGGAAAGGGGTAAGTAGCTGACACTCCAAAGCTTGTTGCTTTTTACTGATCCTAACTTGATCCGCTTCATGTCAGGTCCTGTGCCTTTCCTTCAAACTATCCTCATAACCCTCAGCATTGAGCTACGCTCATCACTGTGGCCCCTTGCTTCTCTCCTGCGTCTTGGCCTTGTTCACCCTCCTGTAACTACACAGCCCTTCCCATTCCCTCTGCCTAGAAGGTTCCCTTCCTCAGACTTTCAGAGGTCTCACTGTGCTCAGGTAGCTGCTCAGGTGTCAGCCCCCAGTAGAGGCCTCCCCCTGGTCCCTTTCCCAGTAAATACTCTCTTTCTCCACTGCAGTCATCATCACCTAATGTTTGCATTTATCCCCACCCCCAAAATATCAGTGTGATGAGTAGAAACTTCATTATATCAACCAATATGAGGCAAACTGGCACTTACCACGGTTTTTTGGGGCTCGAGAGAAAAAAAAACCCAAAACCATCTGTCTCTCATACCAGCTTAATTTTAATTTTAAGGTGACAAATGTACAGGTAGAATAAATTTCAAGCAACACCCTCCAAATTCCATTACATGACAAGGAGCTGAATGTAATTTTGCCCCATCATCAACTAGACAGTAATTTTCTAGCAATAATTTATTAGGAAGTCACAGCACAGAAACAGAATACCCTGGAGTAGTGGTCCATTTGTAAGCTGATTTTCATATAGGCTTAGTTGGAAGAATAGTTTTTATGTCTTTCCTGACTATTGGTCAAAGTGGGACAGGTAGGCTTTTTCTATACCTTTTTTGAGCAAATTATGCCCACCCACTAGCCAGCAATCTTCTGCTGGAGCCTGGTCCATCCTCTGGACCTACCTGCCATGGGTCTGATCGGCCCTTTGGCCCTCCTGGGGAGGTCCCTGGCCTGAGTCAAACTCTCAGGTACTGTATAACCAAGTAAGGATGGATCTGAAAAGTGGCCTCTGCTTTAACCCAGCAGCTTAGAAGAAGGCAGCAATTTTTCTTTGTCAGTATCGCGGGAAGGAAAGGAGCAGTAATGGCTAAAGGTTGAGGTAGCCCTAAATTTAAATTGTAGTCTACCTGCCAGAAAAGCAATGACTCGTGTCCTTCAAACAAGCTCTCATTTACAAGGTGGTCCATAGAGACTACAGTCCAGAGGAGAGCTTTAGTTCTCACTAAATAAAACATTATCCCTGGAGCAGGAAGCCCTTTGTGATATGGCTGTGCAAGGAGAGGATCCATCCTTTGGAAGGGAGTTGAATCTGGGAGAATGAGGTGGAAACCACTGAGACGTTCTCTGCCTTTCCAGACCCTCAGGTCATCCAGGATCAGTGGTCAGACAGGGGAGCCGGCCGTGCCGTGAGGCCGAACCACCAGCATTCTCCCAAGGCTTCCACTGCTGCACTGAGGCTGCTGGGGACATGGATGGTTTCGTTTTCTTTACAAGTAAGCACTTTGGTGGGAAAGCACTGCAAAGACTGTCAACAGAAAATAAAATAACAAAAAAAAACAAAGTGCCGGGGTCACGGGCAAACAGTTTCACCAGCATTTCATTTAGAACACTGGTTTGTGCTCACCACAAGACTTGGAAGGTTCAGGACGCTTCCAAGAGAGATGATCAGACACACTCATGCCCTATTCCAAACATTCAAGGGCACAAAACAGGAGGAACCACCTTGGCCCTGCAGCCCACTCACCGTGAACCAGGCCCTTCAGCCAAGTCCAGTCCACAGATGTGCTTTTATTCTTGAGGAAGATCATCTAGAATCTAGATTTGGAAATGCCACATTAGCAGCCCTGAGATCATGCCCTCATAACTTTGCCATGGGGGGCAGGGGGAGGGGGGAGGTGCGGAGCAAGAGATGAGCCGGTCGCCCACTTCATTCCTGGAGGTTTGCTAGGGAGCTGAGTGCTGTTTGCTGGGCTGGGCTTTATTGGTGGAAATGAATTACGGCAAAGCCACTAGAAGCACAAAGTGTCAGTGCGGTCACTGGGATCCCAAAGTTTCCTGAAAATGTAAATGAACAGATTCCATATGCAGACTAGAGGTGATTTACACTTAAAACATTTAACTATAAATTAAGCTATAACTTAAGTTACAACCAAAAGGAAAACAAAAGAAAAACCAAAAAGACACTCAACAGTTGAGAATGCTGAACACATACACAGGACACCCCAAACACGAGGCCATTAAAGCGATGCCATTTTCATTGTGCCAACTTTACATTCATCAAGTGCTAGTCCGGGCGGGCCATGCTGTGCCGGGGCCCCCTCATGCCGTCTGGCACTGCACTCCGGCCCGGGGCCCGTCATCGTCCTCCTCATAGGCCTCCCTGTGCTGGCGCCAGTTCTGCTCATTGGGATTAAACTCCTTCAGCTCCACCTGATCCATGTCATCTGTTATCCTGACTTTCTGTCGAGGAGGGAGCAGAGCTTCCAGCTGGGGAAGCTTGTCTTGAGGAAGCCAGTGTTTTTCAGGAAAAATAACCTATAAAGGATGAGGTGGGAAAGGGCAGTTGTTTCTTCCCTTCCCAACTAAGGCATTTAATATGGCCCGCAAGAATATAAAACGCATGCACTTACTAAAAACTGTATGATCAGAGTCCCTTTCTCCAGGGGTGCTTTGTAGATCGGCATTCCTTCATTAGGCACACATTTCAGGTCCCCGTGCTTAATCACCTCACCTGCCACAAAAAAGGCCTACTTAGGAAACAGGAAAATGGAGGGCGGGCGGCCTGGAGAGGTCAGTTCCCTGTTGAGAGAGCCTGAGACAGACCCTAGCATCCCCCACCCCCAGCAGCTGCCAAAGGCAGGGGTCACAGAGCATCTGATTAGAAAGCTGGTCCCAACCAGGGTGATCCCCATCCAAAGACATGGCAGGGTGAAAAGGCGGGGGGCGGGGGGGACGCTGGCCCATGTGCTGGGCTCCAGCAGCAGGTTGAAGAGCAAGAAGCTGGCGCCGCCATCATAGGGTAGGTTGGCTTAAACGGAACCAGGAATCAACACTCAGACTGGGTAAACAGGGCTAAGGCCTGTCAGCATGCCTCTTCAGGTCATGATAGACACCCTTCCCTTGAGTGAAGGGAAGTCTGGTCTTCACAACCTCAAGCAGAGCTTGCAGCAGCAATGGGCCACGGAGGAGTCCAGCCAGACCCTCCCTGGCAGGAGAGCCAGCCTGCCGGGTGGGGGCCCACAAGGGGGCTCCAGGCTGTCTGCTTGCACTCTGAAGCTTGCACTCACTGCCTCTTACAGCTACACTTTTTCTACTTTTTCAAAAGGCGTCATGGGAGTCTCACCCCCAGAGCTTTTGGTTCTCCCCAAAATCTAAAAATATTATCTCCTTCCAAACGTGACAAGACAAGGAATAAAAAGGTCTCTTTAAAAGGTATGCTCTTCAGCTCAGTAATGAAAACGGACAAAGAAGGAAAGAGATGTTCACAGTAAGTGGGGGTCGGGGGGAAGCTAGACCCCCATTTATTCAGCATCCCACTACCCTGGATGAACTCTCCCAGAAGGACATCTTTTTAAAGTACCTCATAGGAGTTTTTAAGTGAAGTGTGTGGAGGACTCCCTCCTTGGCATTGAAGGGCTGTGACTCATGCGTGGCCCTCAAACTCACTAACTGCAAGACTGGGGCCCTTTAGCTAAATGGCCCCAGGCTGCTGGGCTTGTTAGGTTCTTTATTTTGCTTTTAACAGTTTTTCTGTCTCTCTGTTCCTGTCAGGTGGCACTGCTCACTTTCCGCACAACTCATGCTCTGGCTTCTAACTCAAGGGGGCAGGGAAGCTGTGGGACCAAGCATGGACAACCGCATGTGAGAGACAGTGAGTCAGCTCCCCCGGGAGGCACCTATCTGCCTTCAATCTCGTTCTGGCAGGCTGTGCCCTTAGGCCTCTGAGAACCTTCTGGTTCAGAGGCAGCTCTCTCCAGCTTTCGTGGGTGTGTGCAGGCGGGCCGTTCTATGGAAGTCGCCAAGAATAAGCTGACAAGCAATGTCTTTTCAGGAAAATTCTATTTTAAAATGTCTTTCCCATGCAACAGCAACACAGAGGCTGGAGAAACATGGATGAATCAGTACAGGTCACCATTTGACAGAAAAGCAACACCTGTTATCAGCTGTGTTTTCTTAACATATGAAAGATGATTGTTTAAACATTTAGGTTAAGTTGGCAGGTTCCAGTTCAAATTTTAGATCCTCCTCGGGCTCTGAATTTTTTTTCTAGGAGACTATAAAAGAAACTTGCAAAAATTCTCAAGAGTCTTTTCATGATGACTTTAGAGAAAATCAAGTCACACTAACTTGCACAACAGAAGTCAGTCCTGAATGTGAAACCAGGCCAAGCTGTCCGTACTACTGTGCCAAGTGTGCAGAACATGCATTTGAAATATTACCTGATTTGGATGTAATGACAAGGACTCGGTCATCCAGTGTTTTTATCGTCTTCTTGAAGCCACAAAGGGCTTCAGAAAGCTGAATTTTCATTTTCATGATCAAGTCATGGCCTCGTCTCTGAAAGACACTATGATCCTTCTGATCAAGCACAATTATGACATCACCAGGCTCCAGCTCAGGCTCCTGATCTCCTTCTCCATGAAATAGTATCTTTTGCCCATCTTTCATACCTATGAAACATCATCCCTTTTTGATTAGCTGTTTTCTTAAAAACCATACTTTGAACAAAGCTTTTGAAGGAGGCACACAGAGCCCTTTGGGGCTTCTTGATTCATCAAACCTCCCCACCTCATGCAGGCATGGGGCTAGGAGTGGTGGCTGGGATTACCACTGAGAAAGAGGCCTCACTTCCCTCTGCATAACGAGAGGCCTCAGCCAAGCGTGCAGCAGGGAGTGGGAAACAAGGCCATCACATCACAAGTTCACCAGGCAGTCCCACCCACCCAGGCCCTGGACTGCCACAGGTGATGCTGCTCTGCAAGCACAAGGTCACCACCCACAAGGCACACCCAGTGCTCAGCTCTGGGGATCTTCTAGTAAGTCACTGTGTACACACGGGCACAGGGTTATTCAATCCTTCAACCTGTGTTGGTTTGGGTGCTGGATCGTGTACTTTGGTCTCCTCTCTCATCTAAGACATTTGCTGGATTAGAAAGTCACTGAATAGGAGTTCCCACTGTGGTACAGCAGGTTAGGTCACAGCTGCAGCTCAGATTCAATCCCTGGCCCAGGAACTTCCATATGCCATGGGTGCAGCTAATAAAAAGAAAGTCACAGAATAATCAGGAGAACAAGTCAGAGGGGAAAAGACCTTAAAATGATAGCCCTGGGCAAAATGAACAGCAGGGGGACGTCACTGGATTTGAAAGAATCTGCTGCAGCAGAGGGGAAAGTGTGGGGAAAAGGGACACCTAACTATAAAGACTTACTTAAGTTCTTACTGGCCAAAACGGGACCAAAACCATTAGGAAGAACCCTCCAAATGGTTCTAAAGGAATGGTTTGAAAATGGCACAAAAGGGATTTAACTAAAATCAAGGTCAAGTGACTTCCAGAGCATTAGAAACCCTAAAAAGAGGTGTTTTTTCATCTCAAAGAAGCAGACCTCAGCAAGAAAACTCTGGCTCATGACACAGAAGGGAATAAAGGCAAGGGAAGAGGCCTTGGAAGGTGGAAGGATGGATGGCACACTCTCATGGTGGCCAAGCACCTGCTGTTTCCCTGATGCCTGGGTGCCCCCTGATCAGCACCTGAGAAGCAGCTCCACTAGCAGTGCAGCCTCACCTTTCTCCACGTGCACCTCGATGATCTTCTTCTCTCGGATGACCTTGGCACCACTGCAGTTTTCGCAGCGGTCCTTGGGGTTTATGCGCTCGCCCTGGCCCTTGCACTCGATGCACACGGTCTGGATCTGCTGTACCATGCCCGGCCCGATCTGCTGGATGTGAATCTGCATCCCTCGCCCCTTGCACACGGGGCACTTCTCCACAGATCCCTTCTTCCCACCGACACCTGCGGGGGTGCAAGAACCAGGGCGTGCTCTTCCCTTGGAAGCGCCTCTGCTGGGCGCCACCACAGAGAGCAAACGAGCCATGAAACTGGACACTGGGGTTTTATTTCTAACCATTTGCAATCGTGAAAAGCCACGTGGAAGAGTCTGGATAATTCTAGCCAAGCAGACAATACCCAGATGTTAACATGGGATCACAAACATTTGTGGTTTAGGCTGTGCCAAGACGAATTAATTGCTTTAGCTCCACCAACTAGTTTTCCTCCCCTAGGAAGGAAAAAAACCCATGCCCACACATGACCCGGGGAGACTGGAGAACACAGCCCTGTCCACAGGGGTGGCTACCCAGCTCAGGTTACTTCTCTGTGGGACAATGTGGGATAAAGTCACCAGATCTGACTTTTCTTGAAAAATCAGATTTTTAAAAATTATGTTAGGTACATTTACATTTAAGTCAAGGATCAGTAAACTATGGCCCGCAGCCTGGTTTTGTAAATAAAGCTTTACTGAAGGATAGGTACACATCAGCTGTTTTTTTACTTACTGTCTCTGGCTGCTTTTGCACCAAGAGTTGAACAGTTATGACAGAGACTGAATGGCCCACAAAGCCCAAAATATTTACCGTCTGGCCCTTTTCAGCAAAAGTTTGCTGATCCCTAGGTTGGGTGAGCTGTCTTGATTTTTATATTTTTAAAATAACTACCAACATAGTTGCTGCATATTAACTAAATCTGCAGTCCAAACAAAAAATGTACAGGGCCTAATAAAACAGATTTGGCCCTCAGGCTACCTATCTGTAACCTCTGGCCTTCACATTTGAAAAAGTAAATTATTTTTCTCTGAACTGTAAAACAATAAGAACTGTTATCATATCTAAGGGATCAGAACTATGAGATTCATTCAAAAATTAATTCTTACCTTCACATTTCTCACAAATTACATTTTTCTGGAGAGCCAATTTCTTTGTGACTCCATTATATAAATCTTCGAGAGTTACAGACAACTGATGTACAACATTCTTGCCTTGCCAAGGGATTTACAAAAAACAGTTAGTAATACTGCAGTAAATTACCAGTGTATTAAATACCACCCATATGGCAGTTAAACGAAGTCTCCGGGGACTCAAAACGGCCCATGTATTCACTCCCTTCCCTGCAGGAAGCAATGCTTCTATTACATCTGGCCCATCTTTGTGGCCCTCTGCCAATATGATAACTAATACCCTTTCTAGCTATGAGCTACTTACTCAATCACTTATAGATGTCAACAAAAAGACATTCCATCTTTATTTTCTAAGAACAAATCTGAGAACCCGAGATCGGTGAGAAAACCTAAGACAATGTTAACCAATGAAACTGGTTAACTAGGTTCTCCCCAAGAAAGGAGCCCTGTCTTACAGATAAAGCAGGAAGCTGGTCTCTGGATCTTTAAGTGAAACTCTTCCTTGAGCACGACGCCCTTTACTTTTTGAGCCCTTCTTTGACTTGTGGCCAAGGGGGAACTATTTCATCTGTAGAAATCTTGTCTGTGCACCCAGGACAGTGGGCCTTTCATCTTTAGGATGGGAGTCTTTTGGCTGTGGCGCCACGCCAGCCTGTCAGAATCCACAGCATCAGGTCCCTCTCTGCTGCCCAGAGGGCTCTTGTGATCACTGAGACGAGCTGTCCTTGTTTATTGGCTGTCAACTTTGCGAGATGACTTAATTAAGGGCGTGAAGATGTTCATCTCAAGACAGCGAGAGAGCTGGGCAAGAGGATACCCAAGGTTTTAATCACAGCCACACTGTCAATTATACGAGCAGGCAACACACCCAGAAAAAAGGGTCAGGATCTTTCCCTAATAAACACTTGTGACTTTCAGCACCCTGTATTCACAGAATTGACAGCCAAGCTTTTCAAAAATCAAGGCTCAATTATAATGTGAGAACAAGTACAGATTTTTTATCCAGGGGCCTCTTTCTGACCCAGACCACCCTTCCTAACCCCCAATGCAGAGCTTATCTCTTTTGACTTCACTCAGGATTGGTTATCTATGTGGTTTTGAGGTCCAAAGCACAGTATTACCCGTAAACTAGGCAGGGGAAGGGGCTATTGGAGACCACTGGCAACACTGAGAGCTGAAGGTCCAGGATGGCAGGAGGTGAAAGGTAGAAAAATTAGGAAGAACAAACCCCAGGCCTCAGAAACAGAGGCCCGGGGCCCCTGCTAGTTCCTCATTCACCGCTTAGTCCTAATGCCTTGTGAAGAGAGCGGCGAGGTAGTTTCTTTCACAAAGATATCCAATAAGGGGTAAACTTGGTTACCTAGAAAAATCTCCTAAGCAGGCTGAGAAAACGAGGCCACACTGCACACGGCAGAGCACCAGCCAGAAACAGAGCCCGCGGGCCCTGGGCCAGGTCCGGAGCTCAGGGAGGAAGGTGAGGTGGGGAGAAAAGCACTCTCAGCAGAGGCATCCCAGTACTGTGGGAGGTGCCATTTATGTCCCTTAGGACACTTGGGACCCCAACAAAGGAGGAAAAGAGGCCCAGACGAACTGGACCTTCCTCCTCACCACTATCTGCTTCTTCATATGTGGTGTTTGGAGGGTGTCAGGCAGTTAACTGCTAAATGCACTAAGAGATTCCTGGCTTCCAGACACGTGATGAACTGGTTAAAGCTAATGATGGCCAGACATGACAACCACACCCTTTTAAGGCATGATCCATCCTGATTCCAGTAACACGTACACTTCGGAAACTGGAAAACTTGCTTAGAGCCTTTCAAAGCGCTTACCTCTTCTCTCTCTAGCCATCCGTCCTCCGCCACCAAAGAACATGTCGAAGATGTCCATGGGGGAAGAGAAGCTGGGGCTGCCCGAGCCTCCTTCCTTAATCGCCTGTTCGCCACCCTGGTCATAAACGTCTCTTTTCTTTGGATCTGAAAGTACTTCATATGCCTGGGATATGAGCTTAAACTTTAAAAGAAAAAAAGAGCAAGATCAGAGAGAGAGAGGAGCCCTGAGCTGTTGATGAAGCAAACACGCCCCATGAATGCAGTGACAGAGGGATTCTGCACCCAACCCCCCACGACTGGCGGGTCTCTAAGTTACCTGAACCTGACTTTTCCATTTACTCCCCTGGCAGAGAGGCAAACGCAGGGCAAACGTTGTTACGGGGTGAGTGGCAGGGCCACCACAGAGAATGAGGGAGACAGGGGTGGGAAGGAAGGTTTCTGTCCTCGGGCTGCACCAGACAGGGAGAAGGGGAGCAAGAGCGAGGCTGCAGTGGGACCGGCCAGGGCTTCACCTACAGCCAGCTAAAGCCCAGGAGTCCCGGGTGCTCCTGCTGGCTTTCCAGATCAGGATGGCTGCTTGCCTAGTTTACTAGCGTGAAATCCAACTACACACATCTCATGAGTGCCCACCTGCATGCAGGCTGCAGACACTGCGCACAGACCTGTCCTGGTCTCCCCCCAAAGTCCTGCCGCTCCCGCAGTCTCCCCCGTACCTCACTCACTGGCCATGCCAAAACCTCATTTCCTCTCCCTCATATCTTATCTGTCAATAAATCCTTCTGGTGCTGCCTTCAAATGTCTGTTTCTACCAAGACAGACAAAACACCTTGTATGTAACACTCCTGCCAAAAATGTACCTTGGACTCCAACTTTAAGAATCAGAAAATCCAAATTGAAGGACACTCTACAAAACTAAAAAATAGGAAAACTAAATGCAATGTGTGACCCTCAACGGGATCCTGGATTCGAACCTGCACTGGGGGAAAATGGCTACAGAGAACAACTGGGAAAACAAGAATGTTTCTCTCAATGTTAAACTTCTTAAATTTGCTAATTGTACTACGATTACGTACAAGATGTTTTTTCCTCTAGCAGAAACATTGTGGGCTGAAAAGTTATAACATACGCAACTTACTCTCAAAAGCTTTAGCCAACAATAATGAGAGAGAGGGGGAAGGCAAATGCAGCGATGTATTTACAGTTGATGAAGGTTCACTGTACCACTCTCATTTTTTCTGTGGGTATGCGGAAGTTTTCCAAATAAAATCAGAACACTATAAAATATCCAAAATCCATCTCTCCTCACCACCACCACCACCACATCCGCCCTGGTGGAGGCCACCATCTTTGGCCTGGATCACCGCACTGACCCCTCCGTGGTCTCCCATCTCCCACCCTCACCCAGCTTTCAGCCTGTTCTCCGCACAGCAGCCAGCATGAGCCTACTAATCATGTCAGCCCTTTGCCCCAGGTCCTCCAAGGGGGCCAGTTTCACCCAGAAGAAAAGCCAGTCCTTCTGATCTACAGGCCCAATCTGATACCTCTGCCTTCATTTCCCCACAATCTAAACAACTGTCTTAGAGACATCAGATTCATATTCAAGGGGAATTAGGTCTTTTGATATGTTCGGTTTCATGGCATTTCTATAAAGAAGTAGGTATCATTCACTACAACCCCTTTTCACAGCAGAAAAATAAGGTGAAGGGACAAGGTGTCTGGTAGAGAAGCCTGGAAGGCAGCCAGGCCAGGATGCCCCCGGAGATTCTCCGGCTCATCTGTACTAGGTTCATGCTTCATGAGAATGTCCGCTAGAAACACTCACCAAATATTCGGGCTATCTGAAAGACATCTGACTTAATGGATGATGAATCTAAAAAGGAAAAGGAATGCCCTGTCACTTGGGGCCTCCAATCAGAGGCCAGGTCTCACATGGGAGGGGGATTCCACCACCTCTGGGGTCCCAGTTTTCCAGAGTCTGTTTCAGTTCCCTGCCTGACCCCTGCCTCACAGCTGGAAATTAGTATTCTGATCAGCTCATCTTCCAGACTGTAATAACTTGCCTTGGGACCTTTAATAAGATTAATATGCAGCTGGAAAATGGCTTTGGAGACTATGTAGCAACCTGGAAAAGTATTTGTGATAAAATGTGACCAGGTGAGGAGAAAAAAAACCTATGTACCAGGATGACCATGTACAATCACCCTGGAAAAAGCCTGGAAAGAAGCACAAGGTCAGCAGTTAGGGCGATGTGGGCTTGGTCCGTTTTCCCCAATATTCTGAAATTTCCTGCACTGTAATGCTCCCTGTTATGATTTTTTTACTTGAAAATCTATCGTTAAAAAACTAAGTTACAGTGAAACTGCCAAAAGATCAAATTCATCTCAAAGGCTGGCTGGGGTTAATAGCCAAGAATATACCCCCTCTATCACTGACCCTGAAAAGCACTTTCTCACAGACCCACTGCCTGTGTATCTTTCAGAAAACCAGCCGCAGAAAAGTAGAGACTCCATACGGAGCACCTGACAACAAACACACGCTGCCCAATGCTTAGCAACACAGAACAACAGGGCACAAAACAAAGACCAACACCCCAACAGCCTTCTCAGTTGTCCCGGAGCAAGGGGGAACGGACTGGCTTAAGTCTATTTTTGAAGAGACGTTAATATAGTGACAAACTTGGAGGAAAAAAATAAAAAGGTTCCACCGATGACAAGTAAAAGTGGACAAGAACTACACAGACTTGCACAAAAAAGAAAAGGCCTACACAGAGTGCCCGGCCCATAGCAGCACCAGAAAGGAGGTATCTAGTGAACGAATGAATGAATAAATGCGTCCTCCCTGGGGAACTTCACAGCAGTTTCTATGAACTGTGTTCCCAGTCTCATTTCTGGGGAAAACCGGCAGCCGACAAGGAATCGTAATTCAAGGATAAGGACCGGGCCAGTGGTTCAGCCTACAGTCAAAGGCAGTCTCATGGAAGAAGTTTTAGCTGATAACGAGAGGGTTTTCTCCCTTCATAGGAGGTAGGGAAGAACAAGGATCCCTGACCCCCAAGCTGAAAAGGGCCTATCAGACACTTCCAGAGCCTTACGTACTGGATGACACTAAAATTCAGTACCTGGCTATAAATATTAGTCTGAAACCAACCACCTAACCCCGCTCATTCCAGTATACACAGGACGACACCTACAGAAATGCAGTACAGGTTAAGTCCAATTTAAAAAAAGCTTCGGAACACCAAGGGTAGACTCACTCCAACGGCAGACGCACAGCCACGGCCTGCTCTTGGAGAGTGCTGCGAGATGTGCCCTGAAACCGGGGTCAGAAGGCTTTCCCACACGCTGCCCCTGAAACGTGAAATCAGAAGCCTGGGCACAGGCTCCTTAAGGGAGATTCTCAGAAACAGCCTACGATGAATTTAGGGAGCATGTCTATGAATCACCAATACCACGTAGAAAGCCAGTGACTTTAAAAGCTACAGTAAGCCACCTAAATATAGATGAGAGAGAGCACAAGTAACAGACAAATGGTCTTACAGGAAAGCATTTTAAACTTGTGACAGCCATACTCGGCACATGTGGCTAAATATAAACCTTCCATCACTCTTGCCACCCAGCCAACCTTCCTTAGGCGGCTTTCTCCAGCTCCAGCTTGGAGTAGCTAACAGAGACAGGTATTTCGATACTAGGGTCGTTTCCATAGGTCTAAATGTTAGATGGGTGATCTGTGGCTTCAAAAGCGACCTGCGTGTCATTGCTCTCAGCTACTACAAAACTCCACCTTGCAACAACCATTAGGATAGGTAATCCGAAATTTTATAAGAAAATAGCAAGAAGTCAAAGGAGGAGTGAGAAGGTCAACAAGCTTTCCCAAGGATCAATGCCTGATCTTTCTAGTCATCTATATTCAGGTGCAGAATGAGCCTCCTTGGGCATAAAAAGCAGCTTGACTCTTCCTTTGAACACGATGGAAAGTTTAATTTAAGCCTCTGCTGTGCAGAGCATTTTTCAGCCATGGGTCATTTGTCACAAGAAAATCTGGACTGTTCATATAAAATGTGTCCGGTTAAAGATCTCCCTGTCCCTCTTTAATAAAGAAAAATGTGATTGATCAATGTCTGACAGCCTTTATCAGGGAGAAGACCGGCACCCAGGACAAATCCAGTCCAGCCATTCTCAAGAGGGACACCGGGTTTGTCCCAGGTACCAGCTCAGGTGAAACTCATCTCTAAGGCTTACACATCAACAGGGAATAATGAGCACAAAAATAACCCAATCCCGGTCATTCCAGCAAGTAACCAACTTCTGGTCCGGCGTGCCTCAGTTTCCCGGCTCGCTGCCTGCCTCTCCTATAAGGAATGCCCGCACATCCTATGAGAACTGGGGACCTGTTTCAGTCCCAGCCCTCCCTGGCGTTCGGAGGGGCCCCCTCAACACCTGTGGAGCGAATGGAGGAATGAATGGGCTGCGCAGGGGCTCACGAGGGGCCCGGTGCCTCCCCCGGCTCCCGCCCGGCGAGGCGGACGCTCGACGAAGTGCCCTCCACCTGACCGCGCCGCGCCCCCTCGGCCTCGGGCCACCCTCGGATCGGCGCGACCCCGCTGCGGGGTGCGCGGAGCCTGGCGACCGCCTCACCAAGAAATGCGGCTCGGATTCCCCACCGACTTCAATAATTCACAGCCCCCGAGCTCACAGGCTGAATAATTGACGGCGGGCCCCGCGCGAGCCCGGCCCGCACCGCCCCGAGCCCGGCCCGCACCTTCTCGCCCTCATCCGGGTTCTTGTCCGGGTGGTACTTGAGCGCCAGCTTCCGATAGGCCTTCTTGATCTCCTCCGGGGAGGCGCTGGGCTTCACCCCCAGGATGTCATAGTACTGGGTCTCCTTCACCATCTTGTCTCTGCGGGGCGGGGCGGGCAGGACGGTCAGTGCGCCCCGGACGCCCGCGTCGGGCCCCCGGCCCGCGCCCCCGCTGCCCGCCCGCGCGCCACGGTCACGGTCGCGGTCGCGGCCGCTGCCGCCGCCGCCCGAACCTCCCGCCCGCCCGCCAACCAAACCGCGCCGGGCCGACCTCCGCGTCCGGCACCGCCGCACTCGAGCCGCCGCCTCCTCCGCGGCGGGTTTTATTCGGCGCCGGCGGAAGGTTCCGCAAGGAGACAGTGACGCCACAAAGGCCCAGAACCTTCGCGGAGGTTCCGGCGGCACCCGAGACTGGCGGGCTGGCGCGCCGCGGTGAGTGCGCGGCAGGGACCCCGACGCGTCGGCGCGCTCGACCTCTTCCTGCTCACCCGGTGTCCTCGGCGCCCTGCTCCTCCGGCCGTCCGTCTGACTCCCCGGAGCTCCAGTTCTGGCTGCCGCCGCGGGCCATGTTGGGGGGCTTGGAGGACGGCTTCGGCGTGGAGGATGCTTTCCGACGGCCGTCCCGCCGCCCCGGGGCCGTCCCCTTTCCCTTCCGTGGGTCCGTGGGTCCGGTTGGCCCCAGGAACGGGTGGCCTGGAGGGTAGTGTCGGCGGGAACCCGGGTGGAGGGGTTGGACTGGGAGGGCTGCCCTGCGGTCCGCACCCGGCCTCTCCCTGGGGGTGTGGCCGCCCTCTGTTAGGTCACCGTCGGGGTGCGCCCTGAGGCCTGCCTCGGATTGTTGCATTTTTGAGGGGTTTGGAGTGCGTCGGGGCCTCTACCGCGGGTGGCCACATTTCCTGGGCCCTGCAGCTACTGGCGCCTCCCAGGGCATCTTCAAGGCTGAGCAGAGCCTAAGCCCTTCCAGATACGCACAGTGGTGCCTTGCTGGCCCCGGCTGTGGACGGTGGTCTCTCCAGTGCCCACACCTGGGAGCCTCTGAAGTCCCCCACATGTGGGCCATGACGCCCGTGAGATGTGAGCAGCGATGTCCCCCCGGGTCTCCACAGGGTGGGCAGTGCGCTCTCCTCTCCGAACCGCCAAGGTCGGACCAGGCTCATGGGCATGCTGGGGGTGGGGTGGGAGGGCGGTTCCAGAGGCGGCAGCAGGACCCTCATTGCCGGGGAGGGTACAGTAACAGGTCGGTGACTTCCTTCACTGTGCCCAGCTCCCAGCAGTGTCTGGTAGCCAGGATCACTACCAGCTGCAGCAGCGTGGGTGTGGAAAGCAGCACTATCAGAGAAGTGCAGGCTTTCTGCTCCAGCCCAGCCTTGGCTTATGCAGGTGGAACGCTGTTGGGCAGGGCCGCTGCTCACCTCTCTAGGATCCTTTGGCTTCGTTTTGGGCCCTGTGGCTGAAGCAAGTACTATCTCCTCTTCCACGTGTTCAGTGGAGGTGAGAAACAACTTTTAACTTAAAAGAAAATTTAAGCTGCTCGTGTGTATGTTTGGAGACATTACTTTTTTTTTTTTCTTCTCAGGCTCCTGTAGAGCAGTTATCTTTGACAGAGAACTCAAGAGCTGGAGGTCAAGAAGCTTGATTCCATACCCGCCTGTTATTAACTCTATGAGCCTTAGCCTCTCTGAGCTGGTTTCCTCATCAGCAAGACGTGGTCATTGCCACCTGCCTGCCGACTTCACAGAGCTCTTCCAAGGACCAACTGAGATGAGCACTGTGAAAGCTTTGAGCGTGGTGGATCTCAGACCTGGCTGTTCGTAGGGATCACCTGGGAGCTTCTAAAAATCCCTGTGTCCAGGCTGTACACCAGACCGATTACATCAGAACTTCTGGGGGTGGAATCCAAGCATCGGTAACTTTGAAACTCCCCAGGTGATTCTAGTGTGCAGCCAGAGCTGAGAACCACTGCCCTGCACCAGCATGTTGGTCCAGATTCAGTAGTCTGGACCAGTGGCGCCGGCACGGTGGGCGGTCAGAGCCTAGACACGTAGGATGGGACTGTGAACTCTGGAACCAGTGAGACCTAGGTTCCAGTCACTACTTCTAGCTGCCTGACCTTGGGCAGGCGATTTAATATTTCTGAGTCTTAAATTGCTCCACCTTTTTGTGAGGATAATATTGGAGAGTATTTATCGTGGGACCTTGTGAAGCACCTGGCACATAGTCTCATCAACATATTGGTACATTTTGTTCGTATTACTTTAAAGAAGCTGACAAAGATTCTCCTTTATGAAATTCTAGCCAGCCCTCCCTTGAGCCCTCTTCTCAACTAGGCCTCAGGCCTGGCCTGTAAAGACTTGAACAATTGTTAGCATAGTTTCTAACAGCTTAAGGCTGCCTCCCTAAGATGACTCTAATCCCCTCCCCTCTTAAAGTGCCTGCCTGAGAAAACAAGGCTGCCAAAAATTTTCATCATGTGTTCCAGCCAACACCTGCTGACAGGTCTCTGTCTCCCAGTCCCTGTGGGAAGTAGAATCCTAACTTCAGTAATAGCAGCTAGGAGACACCACTGGCCTAGTTGCATTTACACTTGACCCTTGGTGCTTTTGCACTTGCCTGACTCAGTGACACAAGGACAAGCAAGAATGCTGGTACTTGGGACATTAGGGAAATGAGGATCCAAGTCCACACCCTCACTTTGCCGCTGAGGAGACTTCCAGACAAACAGGCAAAACTAAAAGGCGTAGATTGAGCATTTTCCCTGACTCCCCAGGCCCCAACTCCCCATGTGACTGGAGTGGAAGGAGGCTCAAAGCAAGTGCAGAAATAGCTCTTGCAGGAGTTCCCGTTGTTCAGTGGGTTACGCACCTGGCTAGTATCCATGAGGATTCAGGTTGGATCCGGAGCCTCGCTCAGTGGATTAAGGATCCGGCATTGCCGTGAGCTGTGGCGTAGGTAGCCGACGCAGCTCGGATCCCACGTGGCTGTGGCTGTGGTGTAGGCCAGCAGCTGTAGCTCCGATTGGACCCCTAGCCTGGGAACCTCCATATGCCACGGGTGTGACCCTTTAAGAAAAAAAAGAAAACTGTACATGTAATAAAATTCATTGAGTAATTTTATGTTTTTTTTTTTTTTTTGCCTTTTCTAGGGCCACACCCACGGCATATGGAGGTTCCCAGGCTAGGGGTCGAATCGGAGCTGTAGCTGCTGGCCTACACCACAGCCACAGCAACGCAGGATCCGAGCCGCACCTGTGACCTACACCACAGCTAACGGCAACCTCGGATCCTTAACCCACTGAGCAAGGCCAGGGACCGAACCCGCAATCTCATGGTTCCTAGTTGGATTCATTAACCACTGAGCCACGACGGGAACTCCCTCATTGAGTAATTTTCAAAAATTCATTGAGTAATTAAAAAAATAAAATCAAGTTTTCAAAGTATAGTCAGAAATGTGAGAAAATTATCTAATATACTGTGAAATAAAATGCTACATGAAATTAAAAAAAAAAAAAGCTTTTGCCAAGGCAGCCTGGGCCAGGTTCTCTGGGGAGTCTCCCAAAGAGGGAGAGCTGCATCTGACCGGGGAAGACGGTCAGGGGGAACTTTGGAGGGCAGAGGCCTGTGCCATAGAACAGGAAGCGGCGAAGTGCCCGGGGCCGAGGCGGCAGGGCGGGCCGGGTAAAGACAGCACAGCGCCAGGATGGCCGAGGCCTCTGAACTGGGAGAGAAGCGGAGGGGGACATGTTCAGCAGAGCCTGAAGGCCTCCGGGAGGAGTTTGCTGCTTCTCTGGTGGCCCCTGGGAGCCAGTGAAGGTCTCTGAGCAGGAGCACCGTCCTGGGAGGAATAACCGGTAGCAGTCATCGGGGTGGGAGAGTCTGAGCCAGACGTGCAGATTTGAGAGCCCCTCCAGAGAGGGGCCAGGGAGTTGACCGGGCGGCCTAGAGAGAGGGTGTAGAGGGAGGAAGAAAGTGCCAAGGAGGAGTGGTCGGGCACGTCTGCCTTAGGAAGTGGGAGGAGGAAGAACAGCCATCGGGCAAGAGGAGAAGCAGGAAAGTGGAGGAGCTGAAACCGGGAGAGGCCAGAGTGATGAAAGGAGCAGACGGCCAGTGCGCAGGCGGCGAGGGCTCAGAATGGTGGAGCTGGTGCTCGTACGGGGCCGGGGGCAGGTTGCAGCCACACGGTTTCCCCAGTGAGAGAATATAGAATTGTTGGCCACTGAAATAACAGTTGTCACTCCAAGACGTTGTTTGACTATCCCTAGGGACTTCTGTCTGGTGAGGCCCTGCCTCTCACCAGCTGTGTGGCTTTGGGCAAATTACTTTTCTCTGAACCTCAGTTCCCACTCTCTCAAACAGGGATAAGAACACCGACTTCATGGGGTTGTTGTAAAGATTAATGGGAACAGGATGCATAAAAGTACTTCACGGGTGCCTGGCGGAGAGCTGGTGCTCTCGAGATGGGATTTCTTGGTTGTACCACAACAGATGGTCAGTGTGCACATGCTGTGTGTCAGGCTGGACCGTACAGCCCCGGGTGAGGGCCATGTCTGCCCTCGGGGAGCTCACAGACTCGCCAGGCCTGAGCACCTGACTCTAAGCACTGGGTAACTACCACCCACACCCCAGCATAGGCCCATTTTGCCAGCACTCTAGCCCCTGAGATTTTCCCAGCAATTCATATTAAAATAGTTCACTGCCACCTTGCTTTAACAGACAAAACCCGAGCCTCAGGGATGTGTCTGTGGATGAGGGCATGGCTGGTCTCCGAGTGCCCGCTTCCTGGAACTCAGCCCTCACCCGGAGTGACTGCTGCCAGCGTTGGGGGTGCCTGCCCTGGGGAGGAAGAGCTAAGGAAGTGAGGGAGCGGTCATCCCGCTGCGTATTACAGAGTTCCCATCAGGGCACCCGTCTCGTGAGGTCGCAGAGCCCGGAGAGGGGATGTGCCTCCGTCCTTTGAGCGTGTCAGGAAGGCACCTGCGACCCAGCACTCGGCTGGCTTGGGAGCCCATCTGGGAACAGACTCAGCCCCCGGCAGGGAAATGAACCTCCACCTCCACGCTGGGGTGAGAGCCGCAAAGGAAAAGGAGTCTCTTGCGTGCTGGGGACCGGGAGTTTGTGTGTGCATGATGTTCACGTTGAGACCTAGCGGTTGAGAAGGAGGCTGCCCTGCAGCGCCAGTAGTAGAGAATTCCAGGCTCAGGCAAGAGCACAGGTGAAGGCCCCGAGGCGTGTTAAGACCTTGAACCTCTTCAAAGAACCAGTGTTTCTGAAACAGATGGAGGAGGGTGTGGACCACAGGGCAGAGTTGGATTCTGAGAGTTGAAGCTCCTAAAGGGCTTTGAGTGGTGCACTATTGAAAAGTTATGTATTTATTCCATAATATTTACTGTTTTCCTTTTATTTCAGCAAAATCATTATATTGTTATAAACAGAATCATCACATACTTTGTGTTCCATTTTCAGTAATGCCAGATGACAAAACAGTTCTTGAGTCATTGTAGCTCTTAGTTTTAATTTGGAGACACTTTGCTCTCCGGAGGCAGAGCAAAATCTCAAAGCAACACTTAAATTCAGAAGTGAATCATGAATGTTACGCATCATGCTCAAACATTGCAGTGCGGTCACATAGGACAAATAAGAGCTCCTGTAGATATATTACAAATACTTAAATTTCATCATATGATTGTGATCAGTTTTTGATAACAGCTTTATTGAAGTAGAATGGACAGTGAGTTGCACATATTTCAAGTGTGCCATTTGACAAGGTTTTATATATATATATATATACCTATGAAACTGTCACCTTAAGGTCTCAAACATCCATCACTCCCCACCCTCATGAGGGAGTGTACATGTATTTATTTATTTATTGTCTTTTTTTTTTTTTTTAGAACTGCACCTGAGGCATCTGAAAGTTCCCAGGCTAAGGGCAGAATTGGAGCTACAGCTGCTGGCCACAGCCATAGCCACAGCAATGCCGGATCTGAGCCATGTCTGCAACCTATACTGCAGTTCACGGCAACACCAAATCCTTAACCCACTGGTGAAGGCTAGGGATCAAACCTGTGTCCTCATGGATACTAATTGGGTTCTTTACCACTGAGCCACAACAGGAACTTGGAGAGCATACATTTAAAAGACAGCCAGTCAGCTGCTAAGCTGGGTCCAGAAGCCTGTTCTACTGTCTCCTAATTCGGTTCTTTCCAAGAAAGAAACCCATCAGCACTGTTGGGTGTGATGCTGGCTCTGCCGTTCCCTAGCTGTGTGGCTTTGGGCAAGTTACCTAACTTGGATGTCCCATCTGTAAAAGAGTACCAGCCACATAGGGCTGTGAGGCGTATGTAAGATCATATATATGATTATACACACACACACACACACACACACACACAATACAATAAAAAGCCCTTAGGACACTACTTGGCCCAACATGCAGTAAATATTGGCTGTTGTTACTTGATGCAAAGAGCTCTGTAGACGCATCTGCCTAAAAGTATCACATTGGGAAATACAAAAAGCCCAGCAGGATGGTAGGCTGAAAGCCTCCCCCTCCAGGGGAACTGAGCTGAGACAGTCACCTCGACGATGCCACTCTTGTGGATGTCCCCTGTGTTTAGTTAAGGCTACACTTATTTGACAGTTTCTTCAGCTCCTTCCATGTCTTGTCTCACATTAGGTATATTTCCTAGCAAATTACAGACTAGCCCAGACCAGGAGGGAGCAGTGGGCTTCACCCTGCAACACTTAAGCTGTCACCAGCTCCTCTCTCCTCCCCGTTACCAGAGGCTGTGGATAGTCTTCAGCAAAAACTCCCAGATCTGTTCTCTGCCTTAAGACAAGCCCTCGCCCTCCTTGCCTAGCCTCCTGTCGTCCCTCTCCTTCCACGCCAGCTACTTATGCAGCAGCTCGATATTGAAATTTCCAGATGCCCAGTTCTGTTCAACTCATAGCTCTGCTCTAAGACTTTTCATGGGTCCCTGCATAGAATACTCAAAATTCTTTCCCTTGGCATTGATGTTTCTTCATGGTCTGAACCTGGGTCACCCTTCTTGGCTCCAAGTCAGAACCCTTATTTGCACTGTCAGGATAGCGCAGTGCTGTTCACCAGCTCAGGACCAGGAAGAATAAGCCTGTAATCCATTCAGGAGCAGAGAGACACCGCAATTCTATTACAATGATGGGGGAGTAACATTTAAAGAAACATGGACATCTAAGCAACTGGCTTTGAGTTGTTCTCAGGATGGGCACCATCTTTGGGAAAATATGTTAGTAAACACATTAGAGAGGAGGGCCTTAAGAGATGGTGGCAAATTGCCTGGCGTGAGACAGAGGGGGAATTCACGTCCTGAGGAAGGAGTGTGGAGGCAAATGAGAAGAGAGTAGGGAGCCGAGCTGGCAGGATGGAGAGCAGTTTGGATGAGGAGGCTGGGAGTATCCGCCTCATCTCCACCTCACCCCATGCTTGTTGGGCTAAACTCACAAACATTTGGGGGTGGAGAGTGCATGTGGGGGGGTGGGTAAGGTAGATCCGAAAGGAGGGGCCAAGCATATACAAATAAGGCCATAAGACTCAGCCTCTGGGAAGGCGTAGAAATTATGGGAGAGCCCTGGAGTGCTGCAGGCTGTTGATCCTGGGGGATCTGAGCCTATTTTACCTACTTTGATGATCATCTGGTTCCGTTTATAATTATTACTGTCATTCCCGAAAAAAAAAAAAGCCTCTAAAAAGATACTCCCTCCTAGGAGAAGCATAGAAGAAAGTACAAAATTTTGGTGAAAAAAAAAATCGCTTAGAAATGCTTGCTTGTCAGAAATATAGTTTTCCTTTCTAGATAGCTGACAACTGGTTTCTGGAAGGAGGCCCTGGAAAACATCAGGCTCTCAACAGAGAAATGGAAATGGCCAGTAACCATTTTGTTTCAGAAGTTCAGCCTCACAGCTCATCAAAGAAATGCAAATTAGAGCAGCAGCGTGATACACTGTGTGCAGTGAGGACACGGAGGGGCTGAGCCTCCATGGGGACCTCTGGTCGCTGTGCAGTGGAGAGAGCGCCACATCCCCTGCTGCAGGCCTCCCAGAGACCAGGTGACAGGCGTCCCAAACTTGAGTCCATGTCCCACTTCCAGCATCCACGAAGAAAACATCCCCATACGCATCCCTAGTCAGAAAATTGCAGCATTGAAGTTCCGATTGTGGCTCAGTGGAAACGAATCTGACTAGCATCCATGAGGACGCAGGTTCAATTCCTGGCCTCACTCAGTGGGTTCAGGATCCGGCATTGCCAGGAGCTGTGGTGTAAGTCACAGATGCCACTCGGATCACACGTTGCTGTGGCTGTGGTGTAGGTCAGCAGCTGTAGCTCCCATTTGACCATAGGGGTCCAATCAGAGCTGTAACTGCTGGCCTACACCACAGCCACAGCAACGTGGAATCTGAGCTGCGTCCATGACCTACACCACAGCTCACTGCAATGCCAGGTCCTTAACCCACCGATCAAGGCCAGGGATCAAACCCACGTCCTCATGGATGCTAGTCGGGTTTGTTAACCACTGAGCCACAACGGGACCTTCAGTTTCACTTTCCATGGTTTTAGTTACCTGCAGTCAACTGAAGTCCAAAGATATTAAATGGAAAATTTCAGAAATAATTCCTAACTTTTCAATTGAGTGCTGTTCTGAGTAGCATGTTGAAATCCCTTGCCATCCCACATGTCCTACCTGTTAGTCACTTAGTGGCCGCGCCCGTTACCAGATCGACTGTCACAGTCTCACAGTGCTGGTGTTCAGGTAACCCTTATTTTACTTAGTAAGGACCCCAAAGCACAGGAGGAGTGTTGCTGACAATTCAGATGCGTCAAAGAGAAGATGTAACGTGCTTCCTTTAAGTGAAAAGGTGAAAGCTCTTGATTTAATAAGGAAAGAGTTGTGTGCTGAGGTTTCTGAGATCTGCAGTAAGGACAAATCTTCTATCTGTGAAATTGTGAAGAAAGAGAAATTTGAGCTAGTTTTGCCATCACACTTCAAACCAAGAGTTATGGCCACAGTGTGGTAAGTGCTTAGTTTAAGATGGAAAAGGCGGAGTTCCCGTCATGGTTCAGTGGAAGTGAATCCAACTAGGAACCATGAGGTTGCAGGTTTGATCACTGCCCTCGCTCAGTGGATTAATGATCCGGCATTACTGTGAGCTGTGGTGTAGGTTGCAGACACAGCTCGGATCCTGCATTGCTGTGGCTGTGGCGTAGACTGGCAGCTATAGCTCTGATTAGACCCCTAGCCCGGGAACCTCCATATGCCACAAGTGTGGCCCTAGAAAAGGCAAAAAGACAGACAAAAAAAAGATAGAAAAGGCATTATTTAAATTTGTGCAATAAGAAATCTTCAGAGAAAGACATAACTTTCACATAACTTTTATTGTAGTATATTTGGTAGAATTGGTATTTTATTATTATTATTAATAATCTCTTACTGTGCCTGTTTATAAATTAAATGTTATCAGTGGTATGTATGCATAGGAAAAAATAGGAGTTCCCACTGTGGCACAATGGGATTGGCTGCGTCTCTGTCATCAGGGTAGGAAGGTTTGATCCCTGAAGATGCAGCTTTACTGTAGCTGCAGCATAGTTTGCAACCGTGGCTTAGATCGGATCCCTGGCCCAGGAACTCCATATGCTGCAGGATGGCCAAAAAGGAAAGAATAGTATATAGGATTTGGTACTATCCGAGGTTTCAGACGTCCACTGGGCATCTTGGGGGGTTTCCCCAGCAGATAAGAGGGACCACTGGACCCTGAGCTGTGTCGCCGCAGACTGCCTGCTGTTGAACGCCACGGCCATAGAACCATATGGTATGTGTGTTTTTTGGTCTGGTTACTTTTGCTCACTTTATATATATATATATTTTTTGGTCTTTTTGCCTTTTCTAGGGCTGCACCCTTAACATACGGAGGTTCCCAGGCTAGGGGTCTAATCAGAGCTGTAGCCGCTGACCTACACCACAGCCACAGCAACGCCTGATCCTTAACCCACTGAGTGATGCCAGGGATCGAACCCGCGACCTCATGGTTCCTAGTCGGATTCATTAACCACTGAGCCACCATGGGAACTCCTCATTATATATTTTTGAGCTTTGTCCATGGCCACGTGTGTATCAGCAGTTCATTTGCACGGATGAGAAGTATTCTGTTGTGTGGATAGACCAGAATTTATCTGTTATCTCGATGACGGACTTTTGCGTTGTCTCCTATTTTAGTCTCTCATGAGTAAAACTGCTGAACAAATCTTGTATGAACATCTGGCTTCATTTCTCATCAGTAAATACCCAGAAGTGGGCTTACTTGGTCATAGACTAGGTGTCTGTTGAAGTGCTAAACAAGTTCCCCTAATCGCTTTCATTGTACACCCAACGGCAGCGTGTATGGGCTTCAGATGCTCTATAGCTTTGTCAGCAGTAGGTTCCGTCAGGGTTTTCCGTTTTAACCCTCTCTGGCGAACGTGTATTCGTACCTCACAGTTTGCATTTGCATTTCTCTGAGAACCAACCATGCCGAGCATCTTTTATGTACTTATCGTTTCAGAAGTTATTGGAGTGGGTCAGGGACCCAGGAGATACTGGGTGGAGTGAGATCCCCTGAAGACCAAACAGCTCCAAATCGGGGAAGGGGAGATAGCGTGTACATGGTAGGCTTTTTCTTTCCTATCCCTCTTGCTTTTATGGGCTGACTCTAGAAACTGTAGAATGACCCTAGGAGCCGAGGAAGAATTGGAGGCGGTTCCCGGCAGCCATGCTGGAGGCGGCAGTGGCCGGCCTGCCTGGCTGCGAGGTGGCCGCCGTGTTTATTGCTGCCGTTCCTGTGTTCCCTGGAGCATCTTGGACTGGCTCTCAGTCTCAAGGCGGGTGCCTCGGCAGCCTATCCATCCTGTGAGTCCTCCTATGGCCTTCCTGGGAGGGGCGGCCACGAGACGGAATTCTGGCTGATGGAAAGGGAAGGGAAGGTATGCACAGCACCTCAGGCCCACAAAGTCCTCCTGCATAAATAATCCTCCACTCTCAGCTGTGTTAGGAAAAGCCCCAGATGTCCTCTGTCAGCTGGCTGCCTATTGGCTGCTGACTGAGGAAGCCACGTGTTGAATGGTGGGGCCACCTCCTTCCTGGGTACCTGCGGGGCTGCGTGAAGCAGAGCCTCCGCCCACACCCCTGCACCCTCAGGTTCTGGGGCTTCATGTGAGCAGGAAATAAATCTATGCTGTGTAGCTATTGTCGTTTGGGAATTTTCCCAATACAGCAGCTAGCTGTGCCTTAACTGATAGAGATCACCAGAGCCAGTTTCTGTTGCCTGCCACCGAAAACTCTGACCCATCCAATATATTTGGTCATTGTGCATCTAAATCTGAAGGAAATACACAAAAACGTTCACAATAGCCATCCCCGATGATGAAATGATGGGTGATTTTTATTTTCTTATTTTGCTTTCCTGTGTGTTTCCATTTTTTTTTTTTGTATGAACACATTGTGTGTGTGTGTATAGTTTGAAAAAAGTCTTTAAAAATCAGCAGATTTGGTTTCTCTGAGAGAGTCAGTGTTGGTGAAACACTGGTCTCTACAAGGAAGGTGGGCAAATTTAGAGAGCCTGCTGCATGAGCAAAAGTGATGGCCCCAGGCCCTCGAGTCTTCCCTGGGCTACACCACCCCCGCCCCTGCCCAGCAGTCCCTCCAGCTGTCCCTCGTGTGTCAGGATCCTTCCCCGTTTCCCCAGGGGCCTTCCTTGGAGTCCTGTTTGTCAGCAGTGCCCCAGAACTGAGCGCAGCATGAAAGGTGGGAGCTCCCGACACCTGCTGCTGGCACATCCACAAAGCCCTGGGAAGGCCCCACGGGGAGTGAAGGCAGGCCCCCGATCCCTAGCCTGCGCCCCTCTCCCTACTCCGGTCCCTCTCCAAGCCCCAGCCCCCCAAGGCGTCATGGGCAGAGACAAGCCTGAGCCCCTCGGGGCCGGGGGAGGCCCTGACGACGAGGTCTCCCCAGCTACCTCGACTTGCTGTCTTTAATTGGGATCAGCGAGCCGTCAGAGTGATCAGACAGATGTCTTCTTTGGCCTGGTCCCGGTGCCAACCGACGGGACAAGCAGCTACAGCTACCGGGGGCTGGGCCCATCTCAATTCAACCTTCGCACCTGCGCGGTAGAGAGGGCACGCTCCCCCGCCTTCTTCCTGTGAGGAAACTGAGACTCGGGTGAAGCAGCTTGTCCAAGGTCACGCGCAACCAAGACGGGGACCCTGCCAGGACTCTGACCCAGACTGAACGGCCCCAAAGCCCACCGCGTTCTTTCCGGCCCACCTCACCCCTGCTTATGCGGCCAAGGTCAGGGAGCTGCAGAGCCAAATCCTCACATGACCGCTTTAACAGGGAAACAGGAAAGCAGGTCCAGCTCTAACAAAATCTTAGGGCTTTTGGGGGCTTTTTAATGAGGAGTCAGGTTGGCCACGGCTCAAGCATCTGGCTGAGTTTCTGCAAAAATAACATACTCTACGTACACACCTTCCCAATTTTTGGACGAGCAAACGGCTGAAGAGGGGCCGTGGCTTGCCCAAGCTCACACAACCTCTTAGTCTGGGCGGTAAAGTTTAGGACCTGGGTCTCGTAAGTCCCAGCCAATGTCCTCAACATCACATAGCCACCAGAATGCCCCAGATACTGTCATACGCTCATTCATAATTTAAAAAATCAACTTCTCATTGCAGTATAGCACAGCCCTGGAAAATACACAAGCCCCAGGCGTACAGCCCCGTGAGGTGGCACAAAGGGAACCGTCCCGTCGGCCCCCGTCCAGAGTCAGAACATCAGCGGCCCCGCCAAAGCCCCCACTCTGCCTCCCAGCGCCTCTGCGCCCCCACCGCCTCTCGAGGGAAACCCCTAATCTGACTTCTAAACAGACCCGTTTTGCCACTTTATGAACACTGTATTGATGGACTCATGCAGCAGGTGCTCTTTTGTGTCTGGCTTCCCTTGCCCGACATTTGCTGGCGAGAAATGCTGGCTTTAACAATAGTTGGTTCATTCTCATCGTCTGTCGTGTTCCCATGGGTGGCTCCATCCTGCTTCAGCCATCCGTTCTGCTATTGATGGACATTTGGGTTGTTGCCGTGGGCTGTGGCCGTGCTGCCATGAGCGTTCTTGTGTACGCGTTTTGGGGCGCGTATGTTCACACTTGTGTTGGGTATGCTCCTAGGAGTGAAATTGCTGGTGGGCTGGGGGTGGCAGCCCCGCTTTCCTTTCCCCAGCACACACAACCCCACACACACACTGTACAGACTCGGACTTGGTGCTTTGAGGAATCCCCTGTGGGCAGCTGTCCCTGACACACACCCCGGTGCCCATGAGACCCTCAGTCTACACCGTGGAGACGTGGTGGGCATCGGTGGGCACAAACTTGCTGCAGCCAAATGGCCGCCCTGGGCGCCGCTGGTGCATCTGCTGAGAAGCGCCCTCCTCAGGGCTCTGCGATAACTCCCTTTCAAACGAAGGCCCGGCAACGGCCGGCTGGGAGCTGGTTCTGTTCAGGCTGCGGGTTAGTGATAATCTGCTCATCTTGCCCCGGCTTCCATCTTGCCCCGTTGGGGCTGAGAAGCTTCAGATGACACTGTAGCTCCACCCAGGGCCGTGGCAGCATAGATCCTTTGGCCCATATCTCTCTGTGACTCAGTGCAGTGCCTGTGTGTGGGAGGCACCTAGTAAATATTTGTGGGCTTGAACCCAGCTTTCTTTTTCTTATTTACTTATCTATTTTAAATTAAGGTTTAGTTGACCTACAATGCTGGGCTAATTTTCTACCGTACAGCAAAATGACTTGGTTATATACATATATATATATTATTTTTTAATATTCCTTCCTATGTGGCTTGTCCCAGGAGACTGGATAGAGTTCCCTGTGCTGTGCAGCAGGACCTCATGACCTGTCCATTCTAAATGTAGTCGTTTGCATCTACTAACCCCAAACCCCTAGTCCACCCCACTCCCTCCCCCGACCCCACAAGCCCGCGCTCCATGTCTGTGAGTCTGTTTCTATTTTGCAGATAGGTTCGTTTGTGCCACATTTTAGATTCCATGTATAAGTGATAGCATGTGGTATTTGTCTTTCTCTTTCTGACTGACTTCGTTTGTATGAGAATCTCTCTAGTTGCATCCACGTTGCTGCAAATGGTATTATGTGTTCTTTTTTATGACCGCGTGGTAGCCCACTGTGTATGTGTACCACATGAACCCAGCTTTCTGAAATGGCAAGGGGACGATGTTGCTGAAAGCCCCGGTCTCCCACCCTGGGCTCAGCCTACAGCCCTGTATTCAGTTCCTGTGGCTGCTGTGCCAACTTGTCACAAGCTGAGGGGCCTGAAACAATACATGTTTATCTCCTTCCAGCTCTGGCAGTCAGAAATCCAAAATGGGTCTCACTGGGCTAAATCCGGGTGTTGGCAGGGCTGCGTTCCTCCTGGAGACTCTAGAAGAGGGATCCATCTCTTCGTCTTTTCCAGTTTCTAAAAGCCACCTGCACTCCTTGGCTCGTGGCCCCTTCCTCCTTCTTCAAAGCCAGCAGCGCAGCATCTTCACATCTCTCTGATTTTCATCCATCATCACATCTCCTCCCCTCGCTCTGACCCTCCTGCCTCCCGCTTGTAAGGACCCTTGTGATAGCAGTGGGCTCACCCGTATAATCCAGGATGGTCTTCCTGTCTCAGAACCGTTCCCTTAATCACACCTGCCAAGTGCCTTTTGACATGTAACATATTTGTGGGTTTTGAGTATTAGGACATGGACATCTTCAGGGGCCGTGATGCTGCCTATCACAAGCCCCAAACCCTCAGCCTGGCCGTCGGGGCCCCAGAACCATGAACTTGCATTTCCTTCTGGTCGGTCCACACCCCCCCACCCCTGGCCCACACGCTCCTCCTCCCTCATTCTACCTGCCTGGCAATTTTCTGCCGTCCGCATCTTTGTTCCTAGAATTCTCCCACCCCCAGACCCGGTGCCTCTAATCCAGTCTCCTTCAGGGTCCCACTGAAAAGTCACCTTCACAGGAAGCCATTCCTGACCCCCAGATGACAGTGGCCTCCTGAGTCACACAGGGATGATGGCTCTGACACGTGGCATTGCTTGGGCTCAAAGCCTGACTCTGTCCTTTGCTGCCTGTATGACCTTAGGCAAGTTAATGTCTGTGCGTCTTAGCATCCTCATCTATAAAATAATATTTTTAAAAATTTTAAATAACGATAGTGGTGGTTTTATAAGATTGTAGGATTAAATGAGACAATGTACGTAAAACGCTTGAACACAGAGCCTGCAGTAAAAGCTTGATTTTAAAAATAGTCCTGTTTCCATTGCTGCTAATACTCAAGGCTGCCTTCCCGGCTGGGCTTGATCTCGTAAGAAGCCCAGTGTTACTCATCCTTGCGCCCCCAAGGGGACCGCCTGGCACAGTCACAGACGCTCGGTGGCCTGCCTTGGATGCGTGGAGGGTCGGACGCATGGCCACGTTTATTTGCCATCATCCCGCTGAGAGTGCGGTCAGACTCTTGGACCAGCAGGAAGAGCAGGGTCCTGTGGCCCCAGGCTGAGCAGAAGTGGCAGCTTAGCTGTCGCTTGGCTGGGGGGCAGTTTCCATGGAATGTACCAAAGAAAGCTGGAGAATGTAGAGGTATCCGGGAAGCCTTCCCAGAGGAGGTGAGCGTGGGAAGCCTAAAGCGAGGAGAGGCGGCAGGTCCTTTCTACCCAGGCCACCCCTCCACACACACACTCCTTGACCTCATTACATCACCTTCGGCCTCCAGGGCCCTGAGGGTGAATGTTCTTTCAAGTGGTGGCAAAGCCCTAAGAGAAGTCAGTTACAGGTGCTGAGAAGGTCTTTGGGGTGGGGATGGCTCTTCTGTGACCAGGGGTCCACAGAAAGGCTGATCAAGGCTGACTCGCCTGCTGAGCCAAGAACGGGGCTTTTCTTGAGGGTGGGTGGGTGGGCTCAGAAAGAGCTCCATAAAGAATGAAGTTCCTGCATGGAGAGCAGACTTGTGGTTGCAGGAGGCATGGGGGACGGAGTGGGATGCAGGGGGAGTCTGAGGTGAGTAGATGCTAACTCTTAATGAGAAGAGTTAGAACGGCTAAGCAGTGAGGTCCTGCTGTACAGCACGGGGAACTATATCCAGCCTCTTGGGATGAGGTCGTGATGGAAGATGATATAAAAAGAGGAGTGTGTGTATATATATTCACACAGCTGGGTCGCTTTGCTGTGCAGCAGGAATTGGCACAACATCACAACATTATAAATCAACTATACTTTAAAAAAAAAAAGGAAGAAGCTCCTGGAATTCCCACTGTGACACAGTGGGTTAATGATGCAGCCTGTCTCTGTGGCATTGCTGGTTCGATCCCAGGCCCGGCACAGTGGGTTAAGGATCCAGCGTTGCTGCAGCTGTGGCATAGGTCACAGCTCCCACTAGGATTCGATCCCTGGCCCAGGAAAACTTCCATAGGCTGCAGGTGCAACTGCAAAAGGGAGAAAAAAAAAAAAAGGCTGACACCTCTAAAGTCCTGCTGGGCAAGAATGGTCTGTTGGGTTGTCAGATTCCTATTTGAGAAAAGAAATCGTTTTTTAGAAACTTGGGCCACAATGCAGAAAAATAGCAGTTCATTGAGCTGTAACCATGCCCTGCGGGGCTCCGGAGGCGAAACGGGGAAGACCCCGTTCGTTCCCAGGGTCATTTCACCGTCTCATCATCCTATGGCTGCCAAGGCCTCTGTGCTCCACAAAGCCTGGCAGACCCTTGGCACTGAGGATCGAGGCCTGGGTCAGAGGTCAGACTGCCTGTGTTGTGGTTCCACGTCCGGATGACTAGTTGCAGGAGCTCGGCCTGGCCCACCCCTCAGAGCGTTCTTACCTGTAGGATGGGGTCATAACAACGGCTCCAGGCAGGGCTGGCATGAGGCACACGTGAACTTTGGGTGTAGATGCCTGGCACGGCTCTGGGCACAGGTGCCACCCGTGTAACCTCCCTTCTCCCCTTGTTGGGGAGGGGGGGCTCCCAGCACCACTAGGAGGCAGCTATGAGCTTCTCTGGGCACAGCTGTACCCTCTGGACGCCAAGGAGCAGGGCCTGGGAGAGAAAGGGTCAGCGAGAGCCTGCAAAGGCTCAGCTAAAGTGCCCCCTTTACCCCCCCGGCCTGGCCTCGGGGGTTCGTCATTAAGCAGGACCCAGCGTCTGAGCGGGGGCACTTTCTCCACGCTTGGCTGTTCGGCCCCCTGCGGAGCAGCGCTGACCGGCCCCGGCCCGCCTGGGCCACTCGCCAGGATTTGGAGGCCCTGGCAGATCGTGCTGCTCATTCCTGGCCACCCCCTGGGGAGGTCACAGTTGCCCCCAGCCTAGGCAGACGCTGGAGGAGCTGTCCCCAGACTCGAAGGAAACCCAGCCCCCACCCTGCTCCCTGGGGTCAGGGTCTCTACCAGAGGAGTGGGCTCCCCAGCCAGCTAAGAGCTGGGCGGTTTGTGTGCCCTCCTCCCGGCCCCCTGTGCCTGTCCCCGTCCCCGTCCAGTGCCACAGGCCCTTCCCCTCCCATCAGCCAGGCTATTTCCTCTCTCTGGGCCTCAGTTTCCTCATCTATAAAATGGAGGCAGAGAACTGGAGGATGTGGGCTTTCGGCCTTTCAGGTCTGAGAGTCACAGCCCACACCCGAGGTAAGCACTCACCGGGTTTTTGAATAATTAAGGCTTTGGAGCAGCCTCTGCCCCGCCGATGTGAGGGCCCTCGGAGACACGTGCGCACGTCAGCGTGGTCGGTTTCAGGTGAGGAAAGGGAGGTTCGGAGACGTGAAGGCCGCAGGCTGAAACCAAGTCATGCTGGCTCTCAGTCCAGTGCTCCTTCCTGCCGCTCCCCCAACTTCAGGGGCAGCCGGCCCAGGGCTGCAGCCCGGCGGCAAAGAGCGCTCTCAGCCCTGAGGTCCTGTCGCTGACGAGAGCCCTGCAGAAAATCACCCAAACCTCCATTCCTCTCATGATGAGCTAGCACTGTCCCAGTGTAGAGAACTTTCCCAGGCTCCAGGCTAACAGAAATGATAAACTCTAGAGTTTTTCTTTTCTTTTTTGCTTTTCAGGGCCACACCCGCGGCATATGGAGGTTCCCAGGCTAGGGGTCCATTCAGAGCTGCAGCTGCTGGTCTATACCACAGCCACAGCAACGCGGGATCCAAGCCACGTCTGCCACCTACACCACAGCTCACGGCAATGCCAGATCCTTAACCCACTAAGCGAGGCCAGGGATCGAACCCGAGTCCTCACGGATACTAGTCGGGTTCGTTACCGCTGGGCCACAACGGGAACTTTCTAAACCCTACCTCTTATTGAAAACTTCCACTCCACTCTTAAGTGCTTTCTGTGTATTTAACCCACGACAATCCTATGAGATAGGAATTGTTATGACTCCATTTTACAGACGAGAACATGGAAGCACAGAGAGATCAAATCATGTGCCCAAGATCACACAACTTGTAAGCTACTACCTCTTCCCAGGTCCCCTAGAGGAGAGAGCCCCAGGCAAAGCTTAGGAAGGGATCCTAGGGCACAAAAGGACGGGCTGGAGGAAGGAAGGCAGAATAGGGAGGAAAGCAAATACAGGGTAGCGAGGGCGTTTCTGAGTTGTCCACCCTCCCGCAGGAAAACACAGCTCTCTGCTTCATCATACAGGACCTCTGACCCGGCCCTGTGCCCTGCACTTGGGACCATCTTGGTGAGCGAGGAAGGAAGAGCTGACGGCGTCCGCTCTCCTGCGTCTCCACCAGAGGGAGCCCTGAGCGGCGAGGAGCACGGCGACCTGGGCAGCAGAGGTGTGGTGTGCGGGTGGCGGCCAGATCCCAGCCCGCACGGCCACCGTCCTGAATTGAGTTGTCAACCTCCTCTTAGATTGTGTGCGTCACCTTGTTGTCCTTGTTGCCGAAGCTGGTTTCAGCTAGGGTTTCTGCCCCCAGCGACCGAGAGTCCCCGTTTTACAGATGAGGCAACTGAGACTTAGAGAGGTCGGGCGATTCAGCCTGGGGCACACAGCTCACCCAAACGCCAGCGCCCGTTCTCAGCCTGTCCCACCCAGATCCTGAGGACGCAGGTCAGGCGGCCCTCCACCCAGGCCTCTCCAGCTGAGGGAAGATCTGGGTGAAGGAAGAAGGCGCCTCCTCGGCTGAGGTGGAGCAGGCATCTGGGTTTGCTCCCTTCCGTTTCCTCTGACCTGATTTCTTTCACCAAAGGACTCAGCCCTCTGTGGCCCCAGCGCCCCTCCCCGCCCTGCCCCCACTTGTTAGAATCCTCTCTGCACCCACATTCCTCTGCCCCTGCGCTCAGGAAAGTCCCTGGTGGCCTGAGTTTCTGAGAATCTGAGTCCCTGGAGAGGAGCTTGAACCTCAGAAACCCCTGGTTTCTACAGCTGGAGGAAACTGAGTTCCGATTCCAGGACCCGAACCTCCCCCCTCCCCCATTCAGTGTAGAAAGGGACCCAACAGGATGCGGCCGCAGCCTGGGACCATGGCACCTTCAGGTGCACAGGAATCTTGCGGCAGGGCCTTGGGACCTGATGTCCAGGGCACACTGCGGTGGCCGATGGAGCCACCTGTGGGGGGTGGAGGAAGGTGGCTTCTGCAGGTGCAGGTGGTGGTGGCAACAGCAGCGGTTCTTGGGAAACGAGGTGGGAGGCACTGCGGCCAGCAGGGGTCAGCAGAGGATAAAGTCCGCCTACTTTTCTGAGCCCTGGGCCCCTGAAGCCTCAAGCCAGAGCCCCAGAACGCAGCATTTCAAAATTAAAAAACAGGGGAGTTCCCGTCGTGGCTCAGCAGTAACGAGCCTGACTAGCTACCCTGAGGATTCAGGTTTGATCCCTGGCCTCGATAAGGGGGTTAAGGATCCAGCGTGGCCGTGAGCTGTGGTGTAGGTCTCAGACATGGCTCGGATCCCACGTTGCTGTGGCTGTGGTGTCGGCCTGGTGGCTACAGGTCCGATTGGACTCCTAGCCTGGGAACCTCCATATGCCACGGGTGTGGCCCTAAAAAGACAAAAATAAAATAAAATAAAATAATAAAAAATAAAACTAAATTACACCCTAGTAATATATACATGTGGTAACAAAAACGCAGCCAGGAGGAGCTGATTCTGAAAATCAGTGCAAGCAGCGCTCCCTGCGCCCCGGCCCTAGATGCACCTCGGGATTTTATTTGTTTGTTTTGTATTGTATTTATGTTTCTTGCAGTAGAGGTGATTTATAATATTGTGTCAGTACTGTTTATCACTTACGTGTAGAATCTGAAAACTAATGATTATATACACAAAGCAGAAATAGACTCACAGACATAGGAAAGAAATTTACGGTCACCAAAGGGGAGAGGGAAATGGGGAGGACCAAAGGTGGGGCGTGGGATTAACGGTTAAAACCACCAGGCCTTTTAAAGAGCATGTTGGGGAGTTCCCATCGTGGCACAGCAGAAATGAATCCGACTAGGAACCATGAGGCTGTGGGTTCGATCCCTGGGCTCGCTCATTGGGTTAAGGATTCAGCGTTGCCGTGAGCTGTGGTGTAGTTTGCAGACGCCGCTCAGATCTGGTGCTGCTGTGGCTGTGGTGCAGGCTGGCAGCTACAGCTCTGATTTGACCCCAGCCTGGGAACCCCCATATGCGGCAGGTGTGGCCCCCCAAAAAAAGGCCAAAAAAAAAGGAGCGATTTCTATTCTTAACACCTGTCACTTGAGAGGTTTCCACATGTTTTAAAGTATATGCTTATATGCTAGATCTTGATTTATCACCACAAACAACACCTGTGTACAATAATTGAGCTCATGCTCTTAACTCCCTTTCCTGCTTCCTTCCTTGTTGATCACTTACTCCTTTTTTCTGTAGCATGCTGCAGCAGCTTGATGTGGCATCTCAGTTCCCAGACCAGGGCTTGAACTTGGGCAGCAGCAGTGAAAGCCCCGAGTCCTCTCCACTAGACCTAACCACATGGGGTCTACTATTTGCTTCTGTACCTTTAAACAGCCTCTTATCTCTCTGTCACTTGTTCCCTCCATTTTTCACAGTATCCCAAAGCCCTCAGCTCCGTAAGATGCGGGCGTGAGGGACCCCGATCCCCATGTACCCTGTGTCTCCTGTCAACTGGTCCCTAACTTTGGCGTTGTGCAGGGGAATACCATTTCCATTCTTTAAGGAACACAAAATTGAAATACCCCAGTTTTTTCTGTGGCAGGTTCCAAAAGCATCCTACAAGCAAATATTATAGGTGGTACGTGGACAAACATTTGACTATTAGGTTCATATCGACATTAATATGCATTGGGCAATGTCTACGTATGTATGCGCGTATGTAAGGAGTCCTTCGGTTTGTGATTCCACAGATCTAATTGCTCAGCATGAAACTAGAGTCAGTTCCTAAACTAGTGAGTCGAGGTTCAATATTTGAGACACACAGATATGGCAAAGATCATGGGGGGGGCTAAGACACGGGTTAGAAAACTGGTTTCGATTCTCAAGATTGCCTCTCCGGGACAGTTTATCTGCCACTGCTGAGCCCGGCAGCGAGTGGAGGCACCGCTTCCTTCCGCACTCCCGCGCCGCAGAGCCTGGTCCGCACAAGAAGCCACATCCCAGCGCTGGGGAGAGGTCTGGCCAGGCCGCGCAAGTATGGCTGTTCTCCGGCTCTCTGTCCTCTCTGCCCGCCCCACCAGGCCCGGCTGCACTCACGTGACTATCCACTCCTCGTCGTTACAGGGCTTGATTGGTCCCTGGCGGGTGCTGAGCCCAGCTGACCGCAATCCCCCCTATAAATGGTAGCTCGCTCCGCCCCCAAGGAGCGCGGGCCGCCTCCGTGCTCCGTGTCTCGTCCGCCATCCGCGGTGACGTGTCGCCCCAGGCCCCTTCGTTTCAGCCGTGTAAGACCCCTTGTCTAATGAACCATCGTGTAAGACCCCTTGTCTAATGAACCGTCGAGCCCCTTTGGCTGCCCTTGGGTCTTTTCTCCCGCCTCCAGGCTGGGCAACTGCGAGTCTTGCAGGCCTGCGGGGGTGCAGCCCAACACCCATGTGGGCTCTGCCTTCTTGCCATGAATTGTTTACAGTCGTTTCATGTTCATCGTACCGGCAGTTGCTTTTAGGAGTTGTTTTTCTTGGTGTTGCTAATTACCCTTCCTTTTTTTTTTTTTTTTTTTCCTCATTAGTCAAACGGCATTTCTTCAGCTTGAATCATCATCTCTGTCATCCCGCCTGGAACATGGAGGCCCATTTTTTGGCCTGGAGACACCCAGGAACTGTTTCCAAAAGGAGCTGTTGATTATGCCGCGGTGGATGGGGGTCCACAGATGTTCTACATCTACACTCACAGGTCAGAAATCATTCCTTTGACCGTCTGAGCGCCTACCCTCTGCCAGGCACTCTTTGGGGGGAAGGAACTAAAGAGACGAAATCTCGGCCTTCCAGGAGCCTGCATCCTGGGGAACATGATAGATGCTAACACACAGAGCATTCTGGAATTAGAGGACGGTGAGAGCACGGGGAAAATAAACAGCAAGAGAGTGGGGCTTGCTGGGGCGGTGTGTGTGTGTGTGTGTGTGTGACTTTAGTTCTGTGGCCGGGGAAGACCTCACCCAGAAGGGTGAGTACAGACTGAGGGAGGAGACACGAGACAGTGGGCCTGCATATGGGGACTGCGTGTTCCAGGATGAGGGAACACCCATGTGAAGGCCGCGAGGCAGGAGGAAGAGCAAGGAGGCCAGTGTGGCTGGTGGGGGGAGGCGGGGGCGGGGGTCAGGGAGGCGGTGGGCCGGGTGCCAGAGGGCCTCGCGGCCCAGGGCGAGGTCTTAGGTTTCTGTTCTGTTAAAGGAAGCCCGCAGACGGCCCTGGCAGAGAGCACTGTGGGCTCAGACTTTAGTTATAACAAGGTGGCGCAGGGCTGCTGTGACCAGGGTGGCTTGCTGGGGTCCCAGGACGGGGGTGGAGTGGGGGGGAAGCGGGTCTCCCCCATCAGCACACACTGTCCTGAGTCCCTCCAGCCCCCCCTCCGCACATGCCGCCCCATCATCCCTTCCGACTCTCACTCCGCCTCTCTCCCCTCTCCCAAGCCCCTTCTTATCTGATCTAGGGGAGGGAAAACTGGCTCTGGGCACATATTTGCATCCTCATGTTCTAGGTCAGCGGTTTCTGGGAAGCTTTGTTTCTGCGTGCACCAGTGGAGGGGATGTGGTCCCCACAGGGTGCCGGAGGAGGGAAGGAGGGAGAGAGGTTCGCAGAAAACGGGGTTATTCCTAGAGATAGAGCAGGGCCGTGAGGAAGCCCCTACTGGCCCCCGTCTTCCCAGTCTTCTAGTTCATTCCTTACCTCCAACTCCAAGAATTGGTGATTGCTAACCACCCCTCCCCACTGTGACAAAGCTCAGGCCCAGAGAGATGGGACCCCTTGTCCAAGGTCACTCAGCTCAAAAACATAAGAAGCAGAGTTCCTGTTGTGGCTCAGTTGTAAAAACCTGACTAGGATCCATGAGCACGCAGGTTCAATCCCTGGCCTCGCTCAGTGGGTTAAGGATCTGGTGTTGCCGTGAGCTGTGGTGAAGGTCACAGACATGGCTGGGATCTGTCGTGGCTGTGGCTGTGGGTGTGGCTGTGGTGGAGGCCGGCAGCTGTAGCTCCAATTAGACCCCTAGCCTGAGAACCTCCATATGCCACGGGTGTGGCCCTAAAAAGCAAATGAAAAACAAGAAGCAAGTGTTGAGCCCAGGTCTGTGTAAACCCAAAGCTTGGTGTTTCCCTCCTATGGTTCCGGTCAGATGTAGATCCCAGGATCTGCAAAGAGCCAGAAGCCCTCGCCTAGAAAAGTGCAAACAGACAGACACACCCATGTGGTCTGAGGCTCCAGGGGGTCCCCGGAGTCCAGGAGGAACACCATCCGTGGGCAGTTTCTCAGGAGAGCACTGCCTGGCCTGGGCCCTCTTTGCCACGATGCACTTGGCCCAGGAACATCCTAAAGAGTCCTGCTCCCAGCCAGCAACCTGTCCTGCCACCCCACGCCCTGCGCCCCACACGGCCAGAGCAGCGGGGAGAGCCCGCCAGCTGGTGCGGGAAACATTTTGGCCACGCATGCACGTGCGCGCGCGCGCGCGCGCACACACACACACACGGCAGGAAGAGACCTCCCCAGTCCGCAAACTCAGGTGGACAAAACTGCAACTTTAGTTTTCTGTAATTCTATGGACTTTTTTTTTTAAATCCCCCCCCTTCTCCTATGGCAGAATAGTTAATGTGTCTGTTTTACAAAAGCTCTTGTCATTTTCAAATTTAAGCTAAGTCAGGTCCCAACGGTTCCATTTCTAGGAATTTATCTTGGAGCTAGACTAGCTCGAGTGCATGTGGGGGGGGATCAGTCGGGCTGATGCAGCCAAAGGCTGAAAACCACCTTGCTGTTCACTCCCAGGACGGGCTAGGCGCACCCCGGCCAGCCCTGCTGTGGAATGCTGAGCGAGCCAGGAGGCTCAGGACAGCAACCGGGAAAGTGCTCCAGCGAACCCTGTCGAGTATGAGAAACAAGGTACAAAAGTGTATATCGCATGTTATCACTTGTGTAAGTTCAGAATATTTCTAGAATGATGCAACTTTGAACAGCGGTGGCTCCGGGAGAAGAATGGGTGAGGAGGGAGAAGGGCAGGAGGAAAATGTGCTTTTCACTGTGAAGTTCTGTGTACTTTTTTCTTTTGTTCTTCGGTGGCACATGGAGGGTCCCAGGCTAGGGGTCAACTTGGAGCTGTAGCTACCGGCCTACAGCACAGCCACAGCAATGCAGAATCCGAGCCACGTCTGCAACCTACACCACAGCTCACGGCATCGCTGGATCCTTCAGCCCGGTGAGCGAAGCCAAGGATTAAACCTCATGGATATTACTCTTTTAAGAAAAAAAGTTTTATTGAGGTGAAATTTACATAACATTCAGTTACCGTTTTAAAGTGTACCATTCAGTAGCGTTTAAGTTCATGCAGAGTATCGTGTAACCACCACCTCTGTCTGCTTCCATCATCCCCCAAAAGGAAACCCTGTACCCGTAAAACCATCAACCCACTTTGTACACTTTCCATTTCCTTCCCCCAGACTGGGGTTCCTTAAGGACAAGAGCCACGGGTCCTCCTCAGGTCTTTAGCCTCCAGCTCGAGGCCTGGGGGAGCTGGGCCGAGCAGGTGGAATCCCTTCCCGGGGTTGCGTCCGGCTCTTGGTGAGGCAAGGTGGCCGATGTTAGCAGCTGAGGTTAGCTGCCACCTCCGGATCTGAATCCAGATTGGTGCTGAGAACGCTTCGGTGCGGATGTGGCCTTTTTAAGCCAGTGAGGAGGCTTTCTGGGGGCCCAGAAGCCCTGAGCCCATTGGCCACACTTCCTGGGAGAACCAGAGCGGATTTGCATCAAAAAGAACACTGGCTTCATTGAAATTCTCCTCATCTTGAGTGAAACAAAACCACAAAGAAAAGGAAAGTTTTAATCCTGAGCTACTTCACCACTGAGAAGTGTTTTGAGCTTCTAAAAATAGAGCGGAAATGGGTCTCTTTGGGCCACTCCAGTCACCGCCTCCCCCGGCCCCAGGCCCGCCCCCTGCCCGGTCAAGGCCAACCTCTCCTGCAGTGGGAGCTGGCTCTCTGGCAGATGCCCGTGGCAGATGCCACGCAGTTCTGGACCTGGACGCAGCAGTCCCCCCACCCAGGACCCTAGCATGCCGGACAGCAGAGCAGCCCCTCAGGAGAGCCGGCCGGCCGGGAGCCTGGGGACCCCCCAAGAAGACTTGGGGACCAGGTAAGTCAGAGGTGGGGTCTCTGACCCCCGAGCCTGGGGCTCGAGTTTGGTCCTTGACGCTGCTGGTGTGAACCTGGACAAGATGCTTTTCTCTCTGAGCCTCAGTCTCTTCACCTGGAAAAGGAAGGGAAGGTTCTGGATGGGTCCCTACGTGGAAGAAGCCCTGGCCTGGGACATGTGTCGTTTGGAGCTGCTATGTACTTCGTACCCCTCTGCGTGGCAAGAGGGGCTCCAATGAAAAACGAGCCCTGTCCCAGGGGCATGAGCAGGGGTGTTTCTCTGTCTCCTTAAGGGGACCTATGGCATGTGAAGTCAATGACAGACAAGGACGGGGAGAGCCAGAGACGGTCAGGCTCTAGTGTGCTGTGTGACCTTGGCAGGCCCCTGTCCCTCTCTGGGCTGCAGCTTCCCTTCTGTATGCAGATGCGGTGGTTGATGTTTCCCCTAAGCCCCTCCTGCCATATGCATTCTGCTGATCTGTGATTCGGAGGAAGCAGATTCAATTTGCCGGGCATTCGCCTGCGTCCCCTCTGGTCCAGGCCCTGTCCCTGCGAGGAACTGGGGATCCTGAGAAAATGGGCCAGTCCTGGCCCCAGAACTCCCTGGCCAGAAGGCAGACACACACAACTCCGGAGTCCACGGAGGGGCACTGGCCAGGGCGAGGCGGGCCAGGCCGGGGATGACCAGGAGAGGAAGGGTCGTGCGGGCGGCGGGAACGGCCTTGCGATGGGGAGAGGGTGGCAGGGAAGACAGGGTGCTTGGGGAAGGCAGAGGTCTGCGTGGCGGCAGTGCGCACGGGGGACGGGACAGAGGCCAGTGTCCGAACCCCCTTTGCGGATGGGGAGAAATTGCCAGTGTGGGAACCACAGAGTGGCCATTGTTCTCAGGGGGGTTGTGAGGAAGGAAAGACTGAGCAAATGGAATAAACGTCAGTGTGCCTCAAGGGGAGAGGCCGCTCCCAGCACTGGGGGCCCGGGCCCTGCCCCGAGTCTCCAGAAAACCCTGAGTGCACCCCTGTCCTTCTAGAAGCCTCCAAGAGGATGAGGTCCGGCCCTGACCTGGACCTGGGTCACTCACAAAGGGTCAGTAGGCCCCTCGAGGCGAGCTGGCGGGCACTCCCCCCCCCCGGGGGACGGGCTCAGTGAGGCTCCGTGAAAGCGAGACAGCAGAGCCCCAGACGGGCAGGGCCAGGAAGATAAGTGGGTGAGGGGCGCCCTGGGGGAAGAGAGGGCTGCAAACCCAGAGGCCCGGCTCCTCTGCCTTCCAGCTTAGTGACTTTGGGCAAGTTGTTCAGCCTCTCTGATCCCCAGTACTCCCCTCTCTGCAAAGGAAGCTAAACGCCTGACCCCCTAGAGTTTCCTGGTGGTGCAGCAGGTTAAGGGTCTGGCATTGTCGCTGCTGTGGTTCAGGTTTGATCCCTGGCCTGAGAACTTCCACAGGCCGCAGGCGTGGCCAAATGACAAACAAAACACCCGACGCCTACTGGCCTTGCAGAAAATTTGGTGAGACTATCAGCTGGCATGTACGAAATGCTTTCAGAGGCACAAAGGCCACCCTCATAGGCATGGTCAACTTCCTAGCAACACACAGGAGCTCTCTCAGCAGCAGGGGCTTGTACCTTGGGCTCCTGTCCAGCTCTGCTCTGGACCTACCCTCACCCTCTCTGAGCCTCAGTTTCTCCGCCTGTCAGATGGGAATGATAATATCTACTCCGTCAGCCTCCGCAGTAGCCATGAAGAAAAGACTTTGAACCCTTGTTTAATATTGTTCTGAAGTCGGAGGCCATGGCCGCTGCTGCGATGCCCCACTCCACTTCCCTGCTCCTCCAGGCCCACCTCAGCAGCCAGGGCTCCGCCGTCTCCGCTGGCTTGCCGGTCTGTCCTGGCGCCGTAGCCCCGGGGAGGGTGGGCCTGCATCCCGCCAATGGCCTGAGAGAGGCTTTATCTCTACCCCCGCCCCCGCCGCCCTCCCCGGGGTTGCACAGGGGAGGCCGGAGGTCGGGGGAGGAGGAGGCTGAGAGCCAGAGGAGGAGGCTTTCACGCCAGGCTGACCCATGCGAATTCCCTTTGGTGCAGCGCCACCCTCAGGTCTGGAAGGAAGGCGCTGACCCAGGGCTGGGAGAGGCTGGGCCCGCTGGGCTGAAGCTGGGACGGGTCTGGTGCTGATCTGGCTGCTTGTGCTCTGTGTCCTTTGAGGCCGTGGCTATAGGCCACGCGGTCCATCGGGGTGCCCACCGAGTATGTCCAGAGCCCTGTCAAACGCTCTGTCCGGTAGAGACACCAGCCTCCCTGAGCCTGAGGAAGCCCGGGTTGGCTTGAGGGCTTCAAATGAACCAGAGAAGAAGACACTGTGGGCGCCCGGCGGCAGGCAGGGGTGCCCTGTGGCTGGAAGGCGCGGTCGCGGAGGGGTCACAGGTGGCTGTCGGACCGGTCAGGTTGGCCAGGCTAACTCCTAGGTCCGGATCGGCCTGTGTGGCCAGACCAGGGGCAGCCAGGCGTGAGGGCCGCCAGAGCCGGAGGAAGAGACGCAGAGGAGCCCCGGGAAGGCAGAGGCAGAAGCAGGGCCTAGTCTGCAGAGGTGAGCCTGGCCGCGGCGAATCCAGGCCGGAGCTGCCGGACTGGGGGCAGGCGCCGGGGGAAGGGATCCTGCAGAGTGGAGTCGGGCCGGGGAAGGATGGACGGCTCGGCACTGACCACGCTCCCCCCAGGCTCCCGGCTGCCTCTGCCAGCACTGCTTGCCCAAAGGCTGGGTGCAGAGAGGAGCCCCCTCAGAGTTGAGGGGGGCGCCGGCCCTGGAGGCTGCCGCAAGCCCGGTGAGGAAGACTCCTGTCACGGATGAAGCTTTCCGAGGATGGCAGGGAGTGAGCTCCACATCTCTGGGGTATGCAAGCCTAGGAGGAATGATCATATCGCAAATGCTATGAAGATGACACAGGCAGCCTTAAGAGTTAAAGTATCGGGGGCCTTCTAGTTCTTCCCAGCTTCCTCCCCCTCACCTCCCTGTGATATGAAACATGGTTATTGTGGAGTTGCTTTTTTTCCCTCATATTTTAGTGTCTTTATTTTTCTGTTTTCATAAGTATACGGTCATCTAGTCAAAATCATTTGTTGAATACGTCAGGCACTACACCAAGGGAATATCACAGAAAATAAGGCCATGTGAGTTCCCGCTTTGGCATAGTGGGTTAAGAACCTGACTGCAACAGCTTGGGGTTGCTGCAGAAATGTGGGTTTGATCCTCAACCCAGTGCAACAGATTAAAGGAGCTGGAGTCAATCCCTGGCCCGAGAACTTCCACATGCCGTGGGTATGGACATTAAAAAAAAAAGGGCAAGTCCCTAATTTAAGGAGTTAAACTCTTGCTGGGAAGACAGTCATTAACAAATAATTACATAATTACTTATTAAACTATAATTGCAACAGATGCCAGTGAAGGATTAAAGAGGAAAAGGAGGGACTGTGATTAATGCCACAGAGTCGTATACTTAAGTGGAAAATTTTGTTATATATACTATATATATTACATATATTTTATTATAATAAAAAATCTTTTAAGTGTTGGTAATAAAAAAATATGTATGGGGTGTTCCTGTTGTGGCTCTGTAGGTTATGAACCTGACTAAGAACCACGAGGTTGCTGGTTCTATCCCTGTCCTCGCTCAGTAGGTTAAGGATCCGACGTTGCCATGAGGTGTGGCGTAGGTCACAGACGCGGCTCAGATCCCACTTCGCTGTGGCTGTGGTGTAGGCCGGCAGCTAGGGCCCAATTCGACCCCTATCCGGGGAACCTCATATGCTACAGGTGTGGCCCTTAAAAGACAAAAATATATGCATAGAGAGAGAGAGAGGGTGTAACGGGTCTGACTCAGTCTGGAGCATTGGGAAGCTTCCTTGGGAGAGTAAAAATTAAGCTGAGACTTGAAAGATGATAGGAGTTGGGCAGGGGGAGAGCTTTCTAAGAAAAGGGAATAGCATGTGCAAAGGGCCTGAGGTGGGAAGGAGCTAGTAGTGTTCGAGAAACTAAAATGCCAGTGGGCACAAGGCAGCGCACTTAGGAGTGGAAGTGTCACAGGAAGGCCAGGTCAAGAGTCCAAGGATAAAGGACACATCTGAGACGTCAAAGTGCCTGGGGGCAAAGTAACGCTGGTTCCAGGCCTCTGAATTCTGATCTGGATGCCTTCAGGGTACAGGTCAGCCCAGGCCAGCCTTGAGTCTTTGCAGGGGCTGCAGAGTGCCCAAGCTGGCCTGGAGTCACAATGCTAGGCTGGAAGCTGACTCATTCTGTCCCCAGGCAAGCCCTTGAATGGCAGGCTCTTAAGACTAGTGGGATTTTTTTAAGGTCACTGAGTCTAACCCACCTCTCACAACATTGCCGTGTTGTTAGCGTACCCTGATGCGAATACCTGCAGGAATGAGGAACTCGCTGCTTACCTCTTTGGCCCTGCAGGAAGCATGGGCAGCCGTGGTGGCAGAAAGTCCTCTGCTTTACTGGGTGCTGTGAGTGCCCCCTGGGTCCTGGCTCTTGCCCTCCTTGCAAAGGAGCCTGGAGGGGCGTATGAAGTCAGGCCCGGGAAGGTGCTTTGCAAACTGCAAAGGTTGTAACTGTATTGAAGGATATCTAGGACCTAGCTTGGACTCTAGCCCCAAGAAGCGGTCAAATAAGAATGTACATCTGCGAGATGTAGTAGGTTGTATGTTTTTTTATGAACAGAAGCAAATTTTTCAGATAGTAAGATGTACAGATATAAGGGTATAATTCAATGACTTTCGACAGAAGTGTATCCTCCTGTAATCAACAACTCAGTAGAAACAGAGAACATTTTCATCACCCCAGAATGTTCTCCGTGCCCCCTTCTGGTCAACCCTCTGCCCCGCTCATCCTTAAGCAACCAGTTTTGAACACCCGCTGTTCTGGCTGTTCTTGAACAGCATATAAACCTTTTCTCTGTCTGGCTTTTTTCACTCGTCAGGATGTTTGCACGATTCCTCCACACTGTAAAGTGTTTCAGTAGTTCCTTCTTTTGCACCGTCGAGTAGAATGCTGTCGTGCGGCTGGACGGCAATGTGTTTATCCATTCTCTTGTTAAGGGCATTTGAGTTGTTTTCAGTTGGGGGATTTTATGAATAAAGCTGCTACCAGCATTCTTGTGTAAGGTATGTTTTTGGTAGACATGTGTACTCAGTTCCTTGGAGAAGTCCCTAGGAATCCAGCTGTTGTCGCAAAAGATATGTTTAAAGCGCCACCAGGGAGTTCCGGCGTGGCTCAGCGGCAGTGAACCTCACTAACATCCCTGAGGTCGTAGATTCGATCCCTGGCCTCACTCAGTGGGTTAAGGATCTGGCATTGCCATGAGCTGTGGTGTAGGTCATGGACATGGCTCAGATCTGGTGTTGCTGTAGCTGTGGTGTAGACCGGCAGCTGCAGCTCCAACTTGACCCTTAGCCCGGGAACTTCTGTATGCCATGGGTGTGGCCCTAAAAAAAAGACAAGAAATAAAATAAATACAAATGTAAAGACACCAGAAGTTTTCCAAAGCAGTCGTGCTATCCCTGAAAGTGGTTTCTATTGCTCCTTGTCTCTGTCAACACTAGGTACTGTTACTCTTTTTTTTTTTTTTTGTCATTTTAGCTATTCTGGTGGGCATATGGTGGCATCTCACTTTGGTTTTGATTTTAATTTCCCTGATAGTGATGTTGAGTACATTTTCACGTGTTCACTGGCCATTTCTATACCTTCTTTTTGTGAAGTGTCTAACCAAATGTTTAGCTCATTTTGTAATTGTGTTCTTAATCCTTTTATTATTGATTTGTAGAGATCTCTGCATATTTTGGATATCAGTCACTCACTAGATAAATGTATGGCAAATATCCTTCCACTCTGGTGGTTTATATTCATTTCCTTGTTGGTGTCTTCGAATGAGGAAGTTTTTTTTTTTTTTATTTGGTAAATACAGTTTATCTAATTTTCTCTTTTATGGTTAGTGCCATTGCGTCTTCTCTAAGAAAGCTTGGCCTATACTAAGATCAGAAAGATACTTTTTTCCTGTGTGTTCTCCTAGAAGCTTTATAGTTTTAGCCTTTATTTTTTATTTATTTATTTTTTGTCTTTTTGCCTTTATGTAGAGCCGCACCCTCGGCATATGGAGGTTCCCAGGCTAGGGGTCTAACAGGACCTGTAGCTGCCGGCCTTCACCACAGCCACAGCAACGTGGGATCCGAGCTGCGTCTGCGACCTACACCACAGCTCACAGCAACGCCGGATCTTTAACCCACTGAGCAAGGCCAGGGATCGAACCCGCAACCTCATGGTTCTTAGTCGGATTCGTTAACCACTGAGCCACGAAGGGAACTCCAGTTTTAGCCTTTACATTTAGTTCTCTGATCCATCTCAAATTAATCTTTTTCTTTTTCCTGCATATTCATTCAGTTATTCAAGTGCCATTTGTTGAAAATGATTTATTTTTCAGTATCAAATTGCCATGGCTCCTTTGCTCTTTTTTTGAAGTCAAAACTATCGCATTTGGAGTGGATAAGCAATGAGATCCTGCTGTATAGCACAGGGAGCTATATCTAGTTACTTGTGATGGAATACAATGGAGGTTAATGTGAGAAAAAGAATGTGTGTGTGTGTGTGTGTGTGTGTGTATACATATATATATAAGATGACACTGGGTCACTTTGCTATACAGCAGAAATTGATAGAATATTGTAAATCAACTAATAGAAAAAATAAAAATCTTAAAAGTCAATTGGCCATATGTACGGGCCTATTGCTGAATTTTCTTCCTTTGAACTATTTTTCTGTATTTCTGCCAATACCATTCTGTCTATATTACTATAGCTTTATACTAAATATTGAATCAGTTAGTGTTGGTCCTCCAACTTTGCTCTTTTTTTTTCCCCCCCAAGATTGTTTTGGCTGTCCTGGGTGCAGTAGGCAGCCTGTAAGATGTTCCTCAATGATTTTATTTTGGCCTTCTGGAATCTTATATAATGCCCTACCCTTGAATGTGAACTAACCTAGTAACTCGTTTCTAACAGCTAGAATATGGCAAAAGGGATGGGATTTCACTTCAGAGATTTGCTTACAAACAGACCATGATATCATTTTTACGGCTCTCCCTCATTTTCTTGCTTGCTTTGAGGGAGACCCCTGGCCAATAGCCAGTGAGGACTTGAGACCCTCAGGCCAACAACCTGCAAGGAACTGGATTATGCCAACAACCCCCTGAGTGAGCTTTGAAGCAGGTCCCCGCCGCCCCTCACACTGAACCTTCAGAAGAGACTGTAGCCCCGGCTGACAGCTTGATTACCACATCATGAGAGATTTTGAGCCAGAGGTATGCAGCTAAGCCACACCTAGATTCCCAACCCACAGAAACTATAAGATAATAGATGCTTGTTTTTTTTTTTTTAAGTCCTACATTTTAAGATACTTGTTATGGAACAGTCAGTTACTAACACAGTAGTTCCTTTGTATTTCCATGCAAAATTTAGAATGATCTTATCAGCCTTTACATAAAAGTTTATTGGAATTTTGACTAGGAGTGAATTGAATCTGTATTTCAAATTGGGGAGAATCTTTTGATCAATGAGCATGATATATATTTCCATTTATTTAGGTCTTTGATTTCTCTCAACTATGGTTTATAGTTTTCACTGTAGATGTCTTATATATCTTTTCCTAAATTTGTTCCTAAGAACACTATGTAAATTGCATTTTAAAGTTAATTTTCTAGTCATTTGTTGTTTGTATAAAAAACAAGATTGATTTTTTAAAAAAATATTGACCTCGTATCCTGTGATCTTACTAAATTCATTTACTAGTTCTAGTGCTTTTTTTTAGAGATCCCTTAGAATTTTTTATATATACAAGTTTGTTATCTATTAATAGTTTTACTTCTGGAGTTCCCATCGTGGCTCAGTGGAAACGAATCCAACTGGGAACCATGAGGTTGAGGGTTCTATCCCTGGTCTCGCTCAGTGGGCTAAGGATCCAGTGTTGCCGTGAGCTGTGGTGTAGGTCGCAGTCATGTCTTGGATCCCGCGTTGCTGTGGCTGTGGCATAAGCCGGTGGCTGCAGTTGCCATTAGACCCCTAGCCTGGGAACCTCCACATGCGGTGCGGCCTTAAAAGACCAAAAAAAAAAAAAATATATATATATATATATGTGTGTGTGTGTGTGTGTATATATATATATAATTTTACTTCTTCCTTTCTAACCTTGTTGCCTTCTGAATTTTCTTGCATTATTGCCCTGGCTAGGGCAGCCAATATAATGCTAAATAGAGGTAGTAAGAGTGGACTTCCATTTCAGAATGTTGAGAGTGTCCTAGACCCATTATCAGTCACTTCCCATTTCTCCTCCAGCTCCCAGCCTTTAGGCAACCACTAATCTAATTTTTGTCTCTATAGATTTGCTTATTCTGGGTGTTTCACTTAAAGGAACTGCTATAGCACCTGTAGTGAATGACTTCTTTCACTTAATGTTTTCATGATTCATTCATGTGGTACCATGTATCACTATTTCCTTCCTTTCACAGCCAAATTAGATTCCAGTGTATGGACGTGCCGCATTTTGTTTACCCATTCACTAGTTGGTAGGCCTTTGAACTCTCATTTTCTGGCTCTTATCAATAATACTGTGAAGAACATTTATGTACAAGTTTTTGTATGGACATATGTTTTAATTTCTTTTGCCTATAAACCTAGAACTGGAATTGTTCGGTCATATAATAACTCTATGCATAAACTTTTTTTTTGTTTTTTGTCTTTTTTCCGTTATGTAGAGCTGCACTCGCGGCACATGGAAGTTCCCAGGCTAGGGGTCTAACAGGAGCTGTAGCTGCCTGCCTTCGCCAGAGCCACAGCAACGCAGGATCCGAGCCGCGTCTGCAACCTACACCACAGCTCACGGCAACGCCGGATCGTTAACCCACTGAGCAAGGCCAGGGATCGAACCCGCAACCTCATGGTTCCTAGTGGGATTCATTAACCACTGAGCCACGAAGGGAACTCCTATGCATAAACTTTTGAAGAAGTGGCAGACTGTTTTCCAGGCGCATTACCACCCGCATGTACAAGTGTTCTAATTTCTCCACATCCTCGTGAACACTGTTAGTATCGGTCTCTTATATTCAGTCGTTCTGTCTGGTATAAGCGTTATCTCATTGTGGTTTTGATTTGCATTTCCTGATAGCTGATGATGTTGAACATCTTTCAATGGGCTTTTTGTCCATTTGTATATCTTCTTTGGAGAAATGTCTATTCAGTCCTTTTCCCAGTTTTAATTGGATTATTATTTTCCTCTTACTATTGAATTGTAAAGTTTCTTTGTATAATGTACATATAATTATCTTATCAGATATATGCTTTGCAAATATTTTCTTCCACCCTTTTGGTTATCTTTTTAGTTTCTTGATAGTGTCCTTTGAGGCACCAAAAGGTTTCATTTTGCTGTAGTCCAGTTTATTTGTTTTCCTTTTGTTACTTGTGTTTTTAGTGTCATATCTAAGGAGGCGTTACCTAATTCAAGCCCACGGAGATTTACTCTTATACTTTCTTCTACTGTTTTTGCAGTTTAAGCTTTTACATTTAGATCTTTGATACGTTTTGAGCTAATTTTTTGTATATGGGTCTGAGGAAAGGGTCCAGCTTTATTCTTCTGCATATTGATATTGTTACCCCAGCTCCATTTGTTGACAAGATTGTTCTTCCCCATTGAATTATCATGGCACCCTTGTTGAAAACCGGTTGACTATAAACTGATCTCTAAATTCTAGATTCTATTCCACTCATCTGTATGTCTGTCCTTATGCCAATACCACACCGTCATGATTACTGCAGGCTTATAGTGTATTTTGAAATCAAGAAGTGTGAATCCTCCAACTTTGTCCTTTTTCAAGATTATTTTCTCTATCCTGGGTCATTTGAAGTTTCCTAGTAATTTTAGACCAGTTTGTTAATTTCTGCCAAAATGCCAGCTGGGATTTTGATACGGATTACAGTGACCTGTAGATCAGTTTGGGAGTATTGCCATCTTAACAGTATTAAGTCTCTTGATCGTGAGATGTCTTTGCATTTGCTTAGCTCTTTGTTAATTTCTTTCAACAATATTATGTTCCGTTCAATTGAAAATCTTTTTTTTTCTCTCTACTCCTTGGATTGAATAATTTCTATTATTCTGTCTTCAAGTGCATGAATGTTTAGAGGGGTAGTTTCCATGATGACTTCGGTATGTTAGTCTTGTATCCTGCTACCTTGCTAAATTTATCAGTTCTAGCAGTTTTTGTGCAGCCTTTAGGGTTTTCTCTATGTAGTATTATGTCATCTGCATATGACAATTTTACCCCTCCCTTCCAATTTGGATACTTTTTCTTGTCTGATTGTTGTGGGAAGGACTTCCAATACTATGTTGAATAGAAATCATGAGAGTGGATATCCTCGTCCTGTTCCAGATTTTAGTGGGAAAGTTTTCACCTTTTCACTGTTGAATATTAACCATGGGTTTGTCATAAATGGCTTTTATTATGTTGAGAAACGTTACCTCTAAATTCACTTTAATAATCACTTCACTTAAATTATCTTATCAGATATATGATTTGCAAATATTTTCTTCCACCCTTTTGATTATCTTTTTATTTTCTTGATAGTGTCCTTTGAGGCACCAAAAGGTTTCATTTTGCTGTAGTCCAGTTTATTTGTTTTCCTTTTGTTACTTGTGCTTTTAGTGTCATATCTAAGGAGGCGTTACCTAATTCAAGCCCATGGAGATTTACTCTTTAGTAAGAGTTTTTATCATGAATAAGTATTGTATTTTGTCAGATCCTTTTTGTGCATCTATTGTTATGATCATGTGGTTTTTGCCTTTTGTCGATGTGGTGTAACACACTGATTTTTTTTTTTTTATGTTGAACCGTCCTCGTGAACTTGGGATGAATCCAACTTGGTTATGGCATATGTATTTTTTATTTGTTGGATTTGGTTTCATAATATTTTGTTGAGAATTTTTGTATCTATATTCATCAAAGATTTTAGCCTGTAAATTTCTTTTTTGGTGTTTTCTTTTTCAGTGTTATCTTTGGTATCAGGGTGACAGTGGCTTCATAGAATGTCTTTGAGAGTGTACCCTTCTCTTCAGTCTTTTGGAAAAGTTTGAGAAGAATTAGTAAAAGTTCTTCTTCATGTGTTTGATAAAATTCACCTATGAAGCCATCTGGTCCTGGACTTTTGCTTACAGGGAGGTTTTTTTAATTGCAGATTCTATTTTATTTATTCTATATCAATCTGTTCAAATTATTGCTTTTTTAAATGATTTTTATTTTTTCCATTATATCTGGTTTATAGTATTCTATAAATTTTCTACTGTATAGCAGAGTGACCCAGTCACACATGCATTTATAGACTCTTTTTTTTTTCTTTTTAGGGCCACACCCACAGCATATGGAGGTTCTCAGGCTAGGCATATATAGGTTCTTTTTCTTACATTATCCTCCATCATACCCCATCATAAGTGACTAGATATACTTCCCAGTGCTATACAGCAGGACCTCATTGGTTATCCACTCCAAAGGCGATAATTTACATCTATTAACCCCAGATTCCCAGTCCATCCCACTCCCTCCCCCTTGGCAACCACAAGTCTGTTCCCCAAGTCCATGATTTTCTTTTCTGTGGAAAGGTTTATTTGTACTGTATATTAGATTCCATATATAAGTGAAATCATATGGTATTTGTCTCTTTCTGACTTACTTCACCTGGTATGAGAGTCTCTAGTTCCATCCGTGTTGCTGCAAATGACATTATTTTGTTCTTTTTTTATAGCTGAGTAGTATTCCATTATGTGTATATACCGCATCTTCTTAATCCTTTCATCTGTCAGTGGACATTTAGGTTGTTTCCATGTCTTGGCTGCTGTGAGTAATGCTTCAGTGAACATACAGGTGCATGTGTCTTTTTCATTGAAAGTTTTGTCTGGATATATGCCCAAGAGTGGGATTGCTGGGTCATATGGTAGTTCTATATTTAGTTTTCTGAGGTACCTCCATACTGTTTTCCATAGTGGTTTTGCCAATTTTCATTCCCACCAACAGTGCAGCAGGGTTCCCTTTTCTCCACACCCTCTCCAGCATTCGTTACTTGTGGACTTATTAATCATGTCCATTCTGACTGGTGTGACATGGTATCTCATAGTAGTTTTGATTTGCATTTCTCTAATAATCAGTGATGCTGAGTATTTTTTCATGTGCTTGTTGGCCTTCTGTATATCTTCTTTGGAGAAATGTCTCTTCATGTCTTTCGCTCATTTTTCAAAAAAAAATTGTTTTGTGTTTTTTTTTTGTTGTTTTTTTGTTTTTTGCTGTTGAGTTGTATAAGTTGTTTGTATATTTTAGAGATTAAGCCCTTGTCAGTTAAATCTTTTGAAACTATTTTCTGCCATTCCATAGGTTGTCTTTTTCTTTTTTTTTTTATGCTTTCCTTTGATGTGCAAAAGCTTGTCAGTTTGATTAGGTCCCATTGGTTTATTTTTCTTTTATTTCTGTTGCTTTGGGAGACTGACCTAAGAAAACATTTGTAAGACTGATGTCAGAGAATGTTTTGCCTATGTTCTCTTCTAGGAGTTTGATGGTGTCTCGTCTTACATTTAAGTCTTTAAGCCATTTTGAGTTTATTTTTGTGCATGATGTGAGGGTGTGTTTTTATATTCTTGCTTTCTTTGTCAAAGATTAATTGACCATAGGTGTCTGGGTTTATTTCTGGGTTCTTTATTCTGTCCCATTGGTCTGTATGTTTGTTTTGGTACCAGTACCACCAGCTCTTGATTACTGTGGCTTTGTAATATTGCCTGAAATCTGGGAGAGTTATGCCTCCTGCTTGCTGTTTTTTTCTCAGGATTGCTTTGACAATTCTGGGTCTTTTATGGTTCCATATAAATTTTTGGATTGTTTGTTCTAGTTCTGTGAAAAATGTCATGGGTAATTTAATAGGGATTGCATTGAATCTGTAGATTGCTTTGGGTAATATGGCCATTTTTACGACATTAATTTTTCCAAGCCAGGAGAATGGAATATCTTTCCATTTCTTTGAATCCTCTTTAATTCTCTTGATTGATGTTTCATAGTTCTCAGCATATATGTCTTTCACCTCCTTGGTCAGGTTTATTCCCAGGTATTTAATTTTTTGGGGTGCAATTTTAAAAGGTATTTTTGTATTCCTTTTCTAATATTTCATGGTTAGTATACAGAAATGCAACCCATTTCTGAATGTTAATCTTGTATCCTGCTACTGTTGAATTCATTGATCAGTTCAAGCAGTTTTTTGTGTGGAGTCCTTAGGGTGTTCTATATATAGTATCATGTCATCTGCGTAGAGTGGCAATTTTACCTGTTCTCTTCCAATTTGGATACCTTTTATTTCTTTCTTTTGTCTAATTGCTGTGGCTAGGACTTCCACTACTATGTTGAATAAAAGTGGTGAGAGTGGGCATCCTTGTCTTGTTCCAGATTTTAATGGGAAGGTTTTCAGCTTTTCTCCATTGAGTATTATATTTGCTGTGGGTTTGTCGTAAATGGCTTTTATTATGTTAAGGTATGTTTCCTCTATACCCACTTTGGTAAGAGTTTTTGTCATGAATGGCACGAATAGCATTTTGTCAAATGCTTTTTCTGCATCTATTGAGATGATCATGTGGTTTTTGACTTTCCTTTTGTTAATGTGGTGTATGACGTTGATTGATTTGCGTATTTTGAACCAGCCTTGTGAACCTGGGATGAATCCCACTTGGTCGTGGTGTATGATCTTTTTTATATGTTGTTGAATTCGGTTGGCTAAAATTTTGTTGATAATTTTTGCATCTGTATTCATCAAAGGTATTAGCGTATAGTTTTCTTTTTTGGTAGTATCTTTGTCTGGCTTTGGTATTAGGATGATGGTGGCTTCATAGAATGTCTTTGGGAGTGTTCCTTCTTCTTCAATCTTTTGGAAAGCTTTAAGGAGGATGGGCATAAGTTCCTCTTTGTATGTCTAGTAGAATTTGCCTGTGAGGCTATCTGGTCCTGGACTTTTGTTTGTAGGTATCTGTTTCTTCTTGAGTCAGTTTTGGTGGGCTGTATGTTTCTAAAAACTTGTCCATTTCTTCTGAGTTGTTGAATTTGTTGGCATGTAATTGTTCATAGTATCAGAGATTGTACTTTTATTATGCTTTCTATTTTTATGTTGCAATTCTCCATCTGTTAATTATATCATTTTTTTTCTTTAAATTATCAAACATGGGGAGTTTCTGTCGTAGCGCAGTGGAAATGAATCTGACTAGGATCTCTGAGGATGCAGGTTCAATCCCTGGCCTCGCTCAGTGAGTTAAGGGTGTGGCATCGCTGTGAGCTGTGGTGTAAGGTCACAGAAGTGACTTGGATCTGGCTTGGTTATGGTTGTGGTGTAGGCCAGCAGCTACAGCCCCGATTCGACCCTTAGCCTGGGAACCTCCATAAGCCATGGGTGCAGCCCTAAAAAAAAAAAGGAAAAGAAAAGAAAAAGTAAAAAAAAAATAATCAAACATGTTATTATCCATTTTAAGGTCTTTGTATGCTTATTCCAATATCTGTGTCATACCTGAGTATGCTTTTATTGACTCTTTCCTTTCCCTTGATCTCAGCCCACAGTTCTTGGTTTTTCAGATACCTGGTTATTTTTTTGTTTTATGTTGGATTTGTGATGATGTGTCAGGAGTATGTTGATTTGAAATTTTTAAAAATACCTGTGCATTAAAGTAGTGTCTCAGCCATGGTGCTTGTTGCCTTTCTGAGTCAATTGCTCCTGAGATACGCCATGATGCTGAGATGTGTGGAGAGGAATAAGGAGGCTTAGAGAGCCTCATCCAATTTTAGGCAGTGCCTATGATGGTTAAGAACATAGTATCTGGAGTCAGATTGCCTGGATTTGGGTTCCCAACTATTCCAATTACTAGCTTTATAAGATTTAGCAAGTTACTTCATCTGGCTATGTTTCCATTTCCTCTGAAATTGGGAATTATAATCAGTATCGCTTTATAAGATTATTGAGATAATTAAATGAGTTAATACATGTAAAGCAGTTGGAACAGTGCCTGGCACCTACTAACTGCTCAGTAAATGTTGGTTCTCATTTTTAAAACAGCGAAGTGATGTTCCCCTAAGAGACCAGTCTGTCACAGCTCCGTCCCCACTACGCGACCGTCTTGCCTGTCGCGTTCACAGATGCGTGTGTCCAGGCCACGTACATGCCTCTCTCCTTCCCCTTCCTCTTTAGACTGTGGGGTCCTCAGGGCAGGGACCGCGTCTGAGAGCCAGCCTCCGTGCGCTGCGGAGGCACAGCACCCAGATGGGCAGTGTTCTTCCTTCCTCTCACCCCCTTAGAAGAGACATGGAAAACCGCTATCACCAGAGCTGGGTCTTAGCACCGCGTTCATCCCTTCATTTTACAGAGGGGGGTAACCGAAGATGTGTGCTCAAAGTCAGACTTGCGGTACTTCAAATAAAAACGATAGGTGGGGAGTTCCCATTAAGAGCATGACTAGTATCCCTGAGGATATGGGTTTGAACCGTGGCCTCGCTTAGTGGGTTAAGGATCCGGCGTGGCTGCAGGCTGCTGCACAGGTTGTAGATGAGGCTCCCAGGCTCACCTCTAGCCTGGGAACTTCCATTTGTTGCAGGTGTGGTCCTAAAAAGAAAAAAAAAAAAAACAGACAAGTGACAGCAATTTTCTAGGAGTCTTTGTGTTGGAATTATGTCAACTCCAAGCTTCATACTGCCCTCCCAATGATGATTCAAAGCACCAGTTGACAGTCATCTGTGTCTGTCATCAATACGATATAAGAAAATGGTTTAATTATGATTTAATAAGAGCACCTTGCTCAGACACAAAATTTTTAAAAACATTTGTTGGAGGAAATGTGTAATAGAGGGACTGATGATGAAGGATTGGAGGCGGAGGTTTAGAGGACCTTGGAACGTCCTCAAATCTACGTCTCCCCCTCTTTTGCTTCTGCTCCCCCCGCCCTCCAATCGCCCAGTAAGCCTGAGACTATTGAGGATAGCCTGTTGGTTAAGAGCAGAAACCCTGAAGCCCACATGCTTAGGTTTGCACCCTACCCTACTAGCCAAAAGACCTTGGGCAAGTTACATAATCTTGCACCTCAGTTTCCTCATCTGTAAAGTGGGGGTAGTGATAGAAGCTGCTTCGTTGGGCTGTTGTGAGGGTTGGATGTGTTACTCTATGTGCCAGGAGCACAGAACATTGCCTGGCACACAGTTAGAGCTGCATACGTGTTAGCTATTGGCTATTACTGTTATTACTCGCCTGTGTTCCACCTGCCTCCTCAGGCCTGAGAGCTTGGTGACACTCAGCCCTGCCGACTTGTCCCTGCCTGGTGCAGAAGGATTCCAGCCCAGGCAACCAAATCAGCAGTCACAGACGGACGTATCTGAGGAAACTGAGTCCCGCAGAGGACTCGGAACTTGCTCAAGGTTACTCGACTGAAGAAGAACCTGGGCTAGAATCCAAGGTCTCTGTGCCCAGGGACATGTCTTGGGCATGACCAGACTCCTTCCAGGCTTTGCAGGGGAGCTTGGTGTGACCATTCAGGCTGTGCGATTGGCTTGACAGGGTTAAACACGGTGCACGCCAATTGGGTCAGAAGTGAGCTGGCTGACGGGGATGGCTGCACCCGATATGGCAGGAATCTTGGTGGTGCTGGGAGGAGCCTTTGGCCTCTCAGCAAACCCTCTCCTGCTAGGGCCTTGGACTGAGGGCATGGGTGTCTGCGCCGATTATGTTCCTTCTGGTGGGCTATGTCAGGCCACCCCTGCCCTGCCCTCAGTCTTTCCAAGAGATCATGGGTTCCCAGAAGATCTCTGCCTTGGCCAAGCTCCCCTGTGAGCTGGGGGACCAAGGCCGGAAATAGGGATGTCTGCATCCTGAGTCTGTGACCAGGGCCTTGGATCCTTTCCTGTCCATGCCAGCCTCCCCTGCCGCCCCACTGTCTGGGCTGCTTGTCCTCTGCCTCACATGAAATAAACCTTCACCCCATCCAACCACCTCCCTGTAACTTCACTGTGCCTCCTACCCCATCCTGGGTCTGTTGACTCCACAATGACCTTGAATGCATCTTCGTTTATTGACCATCAGTCCCATCATCTCTAAGCCTTCAAGGCAGAGGCCAGGCTCTCCTTTGCTCCCAGGCCCCCTGCAGTGTCCGCAGCGAGGAGGTACTCCATCCATAATCATAGTAGGAAGGAGGAGCCTCGTGGAGCTGTCGGTCATAGGGCAGGGAGAGATCATTTTCAACTCTGAGAATATGGGCTTGAGATTTTTATTTCATGGTAGACAGGTATGTTTTAAAAAGCAACACCCATGGAGTTCCCATCATGGCTCAGTGGTTAACGAATCCGACTAGGAACCATGAGGTTGCGGGTTCGATCCCTGGCCTTGCTCAGTGGGTTAAGGATCCAGCGCTGCCATGAGCTGTGGTGAAGGTTGCAGATGCGGCTCGGATTCCGCGTTGCTGTGGCTGTGGCGTAGGCTGGCGGCTACAGCTCCAATTAGACCGCTAGTCTGGGAACCTCCATATGCTGCAGGTGCAGCCCCAGAAAAGGCAAAAAAGACAAAAAACAACAACACCCAGCATCTAAATGTTAAGTGCTCAGAGATAGGCTCAGCCAGGACAGCTCCAGGAAGAAGCATGAGAGCTGGGGGTGCCTCCCAGAGGACTTCCTGGAGGAGGAGACTTCTAAAGAACAGGAGGAGGTTTCTGCCAGAGGAATCCAGCTTTTGTGGTTTTTACAAGGGGATAGAAAAGGAAGATGACGCATGTCCTAAGCCCTCCTGCCTAGAATACGCCCATGTGCCTGCTGGCTTCCTCATCAGCTTGGCAACCCTACATCCAGCGTGGTTGTCGAGCTTCTTTCCCGGGAGGGGCTGAGAGAGCCGGGCATGCGCCCTCCAAGTGAGGCTATTTCTGCCGCCCCCCCCCCCAATCAACCCCCAGTGCCAACCCCAGTCATTAGCCTCGATGCTCAGTCCTCCCAGGAAAGCAGGAGGAGGAGGAGAACAGCCTCTAGACGACGGAGGAAGGGTCTGCATTCCTTTCCTGGGAAACTAACACAGCATGCGCTTCCAGAGCCCCCAGCAGCCCTGCAGCCGCCAGAGGGGCAGAGGGAGCGCTTCCAGCAGGTTCTCAAAGGGGCTCGTAACCCATGGGAGGCTCAGGGCCAGCACCCTGGTGATGGACCCAACAGGTCAGGGTGTCCCATGGTGGCAATGGGCACGGATTGCTGGGAAAAGAGGCCATTAAGAAACTGAAATTGGGATACAATGGACTTCTTTGCAGAACAGATACCTTAAGTTTTTCAAAGTCTTATGGTTTCCAAATGAGGCAGGTTGGGGGGTGGGGGGGATGCACTGAGGGTTGGGGATGGAAATGCTATAAAAATTTGGTTGCAGTGATTGCTGTACACCTATAAATGTAATAAAATTCATTGAGTAATAAAAGGGGAAGCCAAAAAAAAAAAAGAAAGAAAGAAAGAAACTGAAATTGGGAAGCACAGAATTCTGGTGAAGCCGGTGCGCTGGTAGCAACATGCGAGCTTAGTGTGACAATTTGGGGGTCTTCTGCCATCTGACGGGGTGCAGGGCCTTGGAACAACTCCCGCCCCGTACCGCCACTGCGCCCTGCGCCTTGGCCTTCAAATTAGGGCTTAAATTTCCTCCTAATGCCCGCTGGGGCTGCCTCTGCATTTTTTTCACCTCATCCAACCCCTGCTCACCCCTGAGGCAGTTGGCAGGTGATGGCTGAGGTGGCTGGAAGTGGGGTGGGGGGTCTCCAGAGAGCAGGGCGCCAGTTTTCCAAGATGCAGATGTGATGGCACAAGCCTGCGAGTCTCTGGAGCGAGAAGGACGTGGAGAGGGCATCAGAAGCCAGAGGGCACCATGCTGGGCTACGGCAGCCGTGGAAGATGGGCTCTTCAGAGGCAAGTGGGAGGGAGCGGTTGGCTGAGTTTTACGATGTAAGTAATGATTAGGTCTAACTTACATGTGTCCCGGTTTCAGAGCCGGTCACGGAGACCTGGATTTCGAAAGCCATCTCTGCTCTCTTGCTTGTGACCCTGAACAAGTTTAAAGCTCTCTGGGCCTCTGTCACCTCACCTGCAAAATGGGATTATTATTAAAACCCGCATTAGGACAGTGGGAGGTGGCAAAGAACCAGCTCACACAACTTCCTTGGCACCGTACTTGCATTCGGTAAAGACAAATAATCAAAGGGGGAAAATCAAACTTCCTGTCCAGCCACTGGGGCCCGAGGCTGGCTCCAGGTGAGAGCCCAGTGGCAGGGACACTGTCTTTCTGTGGCTCTGCCAAGGATGGCAGGCAGTACACTGCCTCTCCTTTCTGCACTGGCAGGTCCCTCCCTGCCTCCCGCCCCTCTTTATGTAAGCCTCGCAGGTGGGCAGCTGGGACCCGTGCCAGGTGGGTCAGAGGTATCTGGGGCCACACCTCAACCACATCCGTGGGACTGGCTGGGGCGGGTCCCCACTCACGCCCAGCCCCACTGCCTTGTCACCTGGATCCCGGGGGCCTGGCAGCACTGGCTGTCACACCCATGATGCCTTAGCCGAAGGAGCACGGGGGATGCTGAGCCCTGTGCCTGCCGGCCCCAAGGAGGAGGAAGGCGACTGTCCCGCGTCAGCCAGACCTTCCCCCGTAAGTCCTCGGTGGGGCCCCCGGGGGGCCGGCAGTCAGGAATCGCAGGAGAGATGCCGGGGGTCCTGATCTTTGAGGCGGAGGCAGGGAGGCCATGCAGCCTAAGAGCGGTGAGGGATGAGGGGCGCGGGAGAGGCCACTGGGGGAAACAGCGCTGCAGACCGTGTCGCTGCTGTTAAGAGCCCAGCCTGTGCAGAGGGACCGGTCTGTGTGGCCCGGACCGTGGGGTCTGGAGGAGGCTCCGCTCCTCTCTCTGTTTGGGGTTTTTAGGATTCTAGGATTCGCGAAAGTGTTTGGACAAAGCCCTTCATTGAAAACATCCTGCAGCGGACAGGAGACAGGCCGTGCCTTTGCCCCCAGAGCAGACAGAGGCGAGAACCAGAAGGAGTAACAGAGAGGGTGGCCCACAGCGGTCTTTGCAAAGCTGGAGGCCTGGGAATCCAACGTATATGCTAGTTTTGTTACCCAGTTGGTTCCGGGGGCTAGAGAGCCTGGAATCTGAAGGCAGCCACCTCCTGCGAGGCCGTGTTGTTCCTGACAGGGTCAGAGCACCTGGGCTTAGGAGGCGGTACATTACAGCAGGGTACCCAGGCCGGGAGCCCGTGAGTCACGCCCGGGAAGGAGGGCAGCCGCCCCCTCGCCTGGCCAGGCCGCGGGCCTGACTCACGCTGTGTCTCTGTTACAGGGCGGTTTGGTGGCACTGGGCCTCTCTGGGGCTGACGCGGCTTTCCGGGGGGACGCCGGGACACGCTCGCTGAGGCTCTCCCTCTCTCCCGGGTGAGCGCGCAGGGTGTGGCCACCCCTTGGGGACCATGCCGGAGCTGCTCGTGCTCAGGTCTGCCAGCTGCATGCTGAGGACTGTGTAAGGAACCGCGTCCCACCTGTCTGCTGCCTCCCGGGGAGAGGACCCGGGCTTGGCAGGGTGCCCGGACCCTTGGACTTGGGTTTGGGACTTTTCACCCTCCTTGGGCAACCCTCCTAATGGCACCAAAGAATTTTCCTCTACTTATTCTCCAAAAGAGCCCAGAGAGCCCACTGCTAACGGCGAGGCACTTTTCATGAATCCTCGTGCTCACAGTCGCTGTAGGGTTTGGGCAGAAGCCAGAGCTCAGAGAGGTAGTGATTTGCCCAAGATCGTACTTGAACTTGAACCAGTAAAATGACTCGAAGCCACACAAGCTGACTGGAGAATCTCAGTGGTCTCTCGTCTCCAGAAAGCACGTAGTGGCCATCGCCTACAAAGCTTCCTTTTAGAAGGCCAAATGGGAAGAAGGGGAAACGGAGGTGGGTCCCCACCCACGAGGGGCTCCCACGGAAAACTAAGGCTCCCTTCAACTTACATGTCACCTACACAGTGACAGCTTGAGAAAGACTAGATCCAGCCAGCGTGTACTGAGCTCCGACTCTGTGCCAAGGAGTCCTTAGGGCCAAAGGACAGGGTTGAATCAGGTCCGACCCCTGCTCTTAAGGAGCTTCCCAAGACACGTGTGGCTTTCCAAGCCCAAACCTGAGTGTCTGAGGGTCACAAAGTGAGCGGGATAATCAGAACTTCCCGAAGGAGGAGCCCTTTGCCAGTGTTTCGTAGCTCCTCTGGCAAGATGGGAGGAGAAGGGAGAGACCTCTCAGAGAAAGGAGCGTCCGGGCTCCCCAAACCCCTCTGCCTCTTGCCCCCCACCTCGCAGTATATTTCCTCGTCTGTGCCCTTCACGTGTTTTCTCACTCCCTGTGCTGCCAGGCAGGTGCTGAAGAAGTTTCCGCTTCCGAGAAAACGAGTAAGGCGAGGCGCATACAGTGTGAGCTGGGGTGAGAGCGGGTGCTGTCCTCACTCGGGGTCCGTTCCGGCTCTTCTGAGGAATGAGAAAAGCAGACGGAGGCGAACCAGGCTCCTCAGTCCGCCCTCCCGCCCTCTGCTGTCATCCCGGGGCTTAAGAGTTTCGGCTTCTGGGATCGAGCCCCCTCCTGGGGTGCTGCGTTCCGGGAGTCGGAGACTCCAGCACGATGGGCACGCTGGGTTAAGCACCTTTGGCAGGCTCGTCGTGTTGACAGCAATAGTCTCTACTCGCTGGTCAGGGTCATTCACCAGCCGCTCGTGCCTTCTGGAATAGCAGCAAGAGTCAGCAGTCCCCAGAACACTTCCGAGGAGTCCCAACAGAAGGGACAGCCCCCCCCCATCTCTCTTTCTTGGAGGAGAGCATCATCCACTCCACTTTGGAAGCCAGTTGCTGATTTGATTGACAACAGGCTTGGTTATCTTTTCTCCTAGCTGGCTACCCAAAAAACCCCATTAGTAGGAGGGAGGTGAGTTGCTGGAGGCCAGCACAGGGACAGTGGCAAGAAGTGGCCGCTACTAACCCAGTCAGTGATTAAGAACCAACAACCGCCACGGCCAGCCACGGCGTGTGAGGTGGTGGCCATGTTAGGAAGAACAACGTTGGCTCACTGTCATGTGACAACCGGACCGGCAGAATCTTACTCTTAAGACCCAAATGAGTGGAAAAATTGGAAGGAGAGCCAGCAGATTTTGTTTCAGATGCTGGACAAGGGTGCCGCCCCCTCAAGGGACTTCCTCTTTCTGGCAAGGGGAAGAGCACGCTTTACTCACTTGGGAAACTTGGTTTTGACTTTCTTTTAATCAGGCCTCTGACCTCCTCAGCCGCAGGACATAGAGGGTTGAATACGATGCTTTGTGGGCATCCACGGGGTGATGAGCTGTTCCTTGGCGGTCACACCCAGTACAGGCAGAGGGGCCGGACCCACCGTCTCACTGGGGGACGGAAAGGGCAGCACAGGGGAGTGGACAGCAGCAGCGACCGAGCCACAAGAGGCTCGCTGCGGCCGTGGGGTGTCGGACACTTGGGGAAGGGCCTCCACCAGAGGTTGCTGCCAACAGCTGCCTCTCCCCATAGATGGAAGTGTCTAATCACTGTGCTTACGCTTGGCCCTTGGCTTCCTGAGGTATCTTTTCATTTAGTCTTTGTTATTTTAAAACCAGAACCAGTTTACACAAATTTTATTAGGTGGCAGAAATGCTGCCTGTAACTTTTGATGGTGAGGATTTAAAAACAGCCTTGTTTGTGAGGAAGTAGTTAGGATGGGAGGGATTACAGCCAGTGAGGGCCTTGCTTCATCCGGGGGTGGCTGCCCAGCTGGACATTTCAAAAACTGATCAGCTCTAAGGATGGACTGGGTTTACGTTGAGGGCATGGCCCCATCTTTTGAGGACAGGGGCCGGGCAGGATAAAGCAGGGACATGACACCAAGTTCTCAGTCCTCGGCTGGATGTTCACAGTGTGGGGCCCTCAGCCTAGTTGTGTGTATGTCCCGCCATTCATTGTCTGAGCCCAGAGCTCAGGGGCCATTTGGTAACATCAGAGTTTTCTTTGTCCCAAAGAAGAGGCAGCTTTTACTCAACAATCCAAGAGAGTGATGGCAGTGACCGGTGAGCCAAAGTCAGCAGGACAAGTCCCACGGTGCTCAGAACTCTGTTTCTCTCTGCCTGGCATCACCTGCCTCACCCCAGAAGCAGGCTTTGTCATCTTTTCAGTCGCTCCAGCAGCCTCCCCCAGCAGGTCACCATAGCAACCAAAGGACCGCTCCAGCCCTGTGGCCCAGGCCTTGCTCCCAAGGTTCCCAAGAAGGGGACCAGCTTGGCACCCTACTCATCTCCCTCCCCCTCACCCACTCCCCTCATAACCTCCTAATGTCTTTTGCTTTAAAACCTATCTCAGGTTCTTAAACAGACTGCTGCCAGGTGGGCCTAGGTGTGTTCACAAACTTAGTTTGAACCTGCGGTACCAGCAAGGAGTAAGGCCGAATGTGAGAAGCAGGTAACTGAGCCACCTTCCTGGGAACTGGGCAGGGATGGGACTAGCCCCACCCTGACAGATCAGGGGGACTCTCTGGAGCCAGGGTCCTGCCCTAGGGGCTGCCATGACCAGTTGCTCAGGTTGTACACTGCACAACTCCAGTGAGCTCTGTGTACTTAGCTGATGACCATAAGATATAATGCTGCAGCTCTGCTCAGCCCTGAACTGTATCTGCTCATCCACCAAGGAGGTTGCGTTCTGGCCGGTTGGGCACTGAGGCAGAATCATGCTGAGGGGCAGCAAGACCGAGTTGAAAATGGAGGCCCAGTAACCAGGCTGCATTGGTGGCCGGAAGAGGAGATTCACTGTCTAGGGCCACCAAGCCTGAGAGGCCAGGGGGATCTGGGCCAGGGGTGAAGGTCGATGGCCAGAGCTCCAGGTGTCCCTGGTCCTGTGCCTGCTCTGTCCAAGGGGGAATGGACATAGGACACGCTCCCAGGCACCGCTGAGGAGGAGATGTCCTCTTTTGGGGGCCTACTTAGGACCCCCGAGAGCCGTAGGAGTGTCCTCTGCTCCCCTCTGAGTTTCCAAGCACAGCTGTTCTCAATGCCTGAGGGCTGGTGGGGGTGGGGAGTGTGGGGGTGGGGACCTCCCAGCCCTCAGGGTTTGTACACCACTCGAGTGGTGCTCAGAATCCTCCAGTGACCGACCCCCAAGGCCTTCCTCGTCCAGATGGGGACACTGAGCCCAGAGAGTCCTCTACTTGCCCAGAGTCACACAGCAAATTGGAAGCAGAGCAAGACTTGATCTGTCTTGCGGCTGGGCCCCTAGAGCCTGTAGGGAGAGGCTGGGGCGGGGGTGAGGTTAGCTCCTGCCGCTGCTAACCCGGGAGGCAGAGATGCCAGTGTCACCCTGGAGGGTGCCGAGACACATTCCGGGCCAGCGTCGGGAGCCCAGGCCGGTGTGCCATCTTCTGACCGTTGTTTTCCGCTCCCCTGCCAGCTCCCTGACTGCCGGGCGGACACTCTCCCAAGAGCCCCCGAGCCACGCTCTCAAGCTCTCGGCCCCAGAGCAGGCGAAGGATGCGCGGCCGGATCCTCCAGGTGAGCGGCTGGGAGGCGGCTGCGCTGAGCCGGGGGTGCTGAGCGGACACAGCAGAACAAGCGGGGGATGCGTGGAACAGCACTGCGTGGGTGGCGCACAGGACAGGTGGAAAGCCCGCCGCCCTCCATGCCCCCGGGAAGGCTGCGGAGCTCCTCCCCGCGGACTGCTGTCAGGGCCGCGTTCCCTGGAAACGAGTGCAAGGAAGCTTCCGTCTCCAAGTTCGGGAAGGAGAGGGGGCAGAGAAGACGGACCGCCGGGGCCTCATCCGGGGCGGCCCAGGGTACCTGGGATCTCAGCTCGGGATCGCTGGAGGATGGGAGGAGGCCCAGATAAGCCAAGGCCACGGAGTTGCCGGGCGGGTTGGCTGGGCCCAGGGGCGGGCCGGCCGTCGGGGCTGGCAGGGTTGCGTCGGGAGGCTTGGGAGGTCACGTGCTCTTTTGATGACCTTCGCCCCCGGATAATTGCACCTTAAGGGAGGCAGAGTGATCATTTACCCTGAAGAGTCATCAAGGTGATAATAGCAACACAGCTTTTGTTCGTTTTTATTGGCTGTACAACAATATTGTAGCAACAACAGGTGTTTTTTGTTTTGTTTTTTTAAAGGAAGCGATAGGTACTGGGCACAGAGGGTCACTGCCTGCCGTGTCTTGTGCTGTCCTTGGGACAAAACATTGTTGCCATCTTGCCATTGGTCTGTGTCACGTCTCAGGGGTGAAGAGCCTCCTCCGACGTCCTGGTTTTCCCATCGTGAATTTTCCTCAGAGAAGCCAGGCCCGGGGTGGGGGTTGGGGGTGGCAGCTTCCCTGCTGGGTGTGGTGCTTGAACTGGTTGTGTGTTCTGAAGAATGTACTCCAGTGGGGGTGCACCTGGTGTCTTCCTCATGGTTGGACAGGGGTTCTGGATTTGGGGGAGTGGGCGGTAGCATTTGAAGTGTGACTGGCTGGGGAGGCCAGTTTCAAGGGTCCCTGAAAGGGGCAGTGACATGACCAGAACCGAGGACAGGAGGAAGGGGGAGAGCCTTTGTTCTGAGACCTCTTCCCTCAGAGTTTCTTCTGACTTGGGAGTTCCCATCGTGGCTCAGTGGGTTATGAACCTGACTAATATCCATGAGGACGCAGGTTCGATCCCTGGGCCTTCTCAGTGGGTTAAGGATCCGGCGTTGCCATGAGCTGCGAGGTAGGTCTCAGATGTGGCTCAGATCCCGCATTGCTGTGGCTGTGGTATAGGCCAGCGGCTACAGCTCCTATTCGACCCCTAGCCTGGGAAGGTCCGTATGCCTTGGGTGCGGCCCTAAAAAGAAAAAAGAAAGAAAAAGTTTCTTCTGACTTGGTTTTCCTGGTCAGAGGATAGACCTGCTGTGAGGGCAGGAACAGAGTCAGGCCTCTCCACTCTGTCACAAGCATCGCCACGGGCTGGAGGGCAGGAGGGAGGGCCAAGGTTGCCATGCCTTTTGTCAGTGCAGAAGCTGAGGCGGAAAGAGACATGATAAGGGGAGCTGCTGGGCCAGGACTCTGCTCCCGGGCTGCCTGGCTCCTCAGAGACTAAAGACCAGTCCCCTCGCCCTGGGGGGGCTCATTGCTGCCATCAGACAAGCTGCCCCTCTTCCAGGCTGAGTGTCTCTGGGTGGCCTTGGCAGCGGTCTGACCTGAGGTGTGGGGTGCACTTTCCCGGAGTGGCCTCTGCCTGTCTGCCCCTCCTCAGAGGTAGATGAGGACCTGGACCTGGCGTTTCCATCGTGACGCAGTGGAAACGAATCTGACTAGTATCCGTGAGGTCGCAGATTTGATCACTGGCCTTGCTCAGTGGGTTAAGGATCCAGCGTTGCCATGAGCTGTGGTGTAGGTCGCAGACGCAGCTCGGGTCTGGTGTTGCTGTGGCTGTGGTGTAGGCCAGTGGCTACAGCTCCAATTTGACCCCTATCTTGGGATCATCCATATGCCTCGGATGTGGCCTTAAAAAGACAAAAAAAAAAAAAAGTTTTTTTTAAAAAAATGAAGGACCTGGACCAAGGAGAGGCCTTGGTTTCAGAGGGGGAGGGTCTGAAAGGCTGTGAGAGTTCCCGGGACGGGGACCAACTGGGCCCAGGCAGCTCCCACATTCTTCTCCCAGGAGCCAGGGCTCCTCACTGACTTGTCATGTTGCCGTGTCACCTCTGGCAAGTCCCATCAGCTTGCTCAGGCTCGCTTTCCTCAGACTGGCTGATTCCTTCTCCGCAGTGCTCAAAGAGCAGCTGTCAGCACCCACGGCTTGTGCACAGCAAAGCCCTGGAGCTCAGAAGTCCTGACAATGGGTGATGGCCTTGGCGTTTTGCAACTGGAAGGGCAGGAAGGCGGAGCCAGTGTGGGACAAGTTCAGCGTCCCCTGGTGTGCACAGAGTCCAGAGTGTTTCTAAGAAGGAGCAAGCAACCCGCAGCCCCTCGGCCCCAAATGCATGGTCTAAGTTAGGATCTGGCAGCCCTGCAGAGGCAGGTTTCAAACAAGGAAGCAGGCAGTCCCAGAGAGGGTTCCATCAGAGCGCTGGCAGCCGGGGCCAGGCAAGGGCACCGGCTGTAATGGAGGGGTGGGGAAGGGGTAGGCACCTGGGGGGAAGGCAGCAAAGCCATTCTGGTTTGTCGGGACTTCAGGAAGCTGGTCGGGGCAGCCCGGCTGGGGTGCACATGGACTGTCCCTCCTCCGTGCAGAGCCAGGATGCTGAGCTGGACAGGCTTCTTTCCTGCCCTCAGAGAACTCCCAGTCTGAGAACACACGGAGAGGAGGAAGGCAGGCCTCACACCTGGGAACTAGGCAATCAGGGCAGGCTTCCTGGATGAGGAGGACCTCTAGCCTGCTTCAGACTGTCTTTCTTTCTTTTCCCGCCGCCCCGCGGCATGTGGAGTTCTCAGGCCAGGGATCAGATCCGAGCCACAGTCGCAACATACACCGCAGCCGCAGCCATGCCGGATCCTCAGACCTCTGTGCCTGCTGGGGATCAAACCTGGGTGCCGGCGCTCCAAAAACACCACTGATTCCGTTGGGCCACAGCAGGAACTCCTGGGCTCAGACTTTTAAGCCCCCTCTGGGCCTCGGCCTAGGCCCGAGCCCTCGGGAGTTTAGCATCCGGGGCTGATGATGAGCAGAAAGGGACAATCAGGCAGGAACCGAGGACGCTTCTCAGCCTCACTGCCCAGGGACCCCAGGCACTGACCAGGGCAGTGCCAAGCAGGCCTCACTGGCTCCCACAGGCCTGGTCTGTGGGTGACACTCTGCCCGACCCCATCTCAGGCACCTCCACATGTCACCAGGGGTGGAAAGGCAGGCTCTGGGATACAGCCGTCGTAAGACCCAGGTTCACTGTGGCTCCGGTGCCCACTGTGTGCCAGCCTGACCCTGGGGCTTATTACCGTGATTCCCCAGCAGCTCCAAGAACCCGGCCTCCAGCGTCTGTGCGGAGGAGGAAAGCGGAGCAGCCACTCGCGGGGAGGGGCCTGCAAGCTGCCGTGTCACAAAGCACTTTCGGTAAAACTGTGACTGTCGGGAAGGGATCAAGTCCTCTTTCCTCACACACCTGTCCCCGTAATAAGAGCAACTTGACTGAGCCGTTGCCATAGGCCAGGCTCTGTGCTAAGGAGCTGACTTGTATTCTTTCATCTTCTCTGCGTGGTAGCTTTGGTGTCTGAGCTCCTCTGTGGTTCCACGCAAGTTTTAGGATTGTTCGTTCTATTTCTGTAAATAATGCCACTGGAATGCCGACAGGGCTTGCGCTGACTCTGTAGATAGCGTTGGGTGGCATGGACATCGGGACAAGGTTAACTCTTTCAATCCGTGAACATAGGATATCTTTTCAATTGTCTGTGTCTTCTTCAGTGTCTGATCAAGACATCAGTTCCGCGTCTTAGGGTTCCTGGTACATAAATCTTTCACTTCCTTGGTTAAATTTGTTCCTAAGTATTTTACTGTTTTTATCACTCTCATTCGATAAGGAGAAATAAAGCTCAGAGAGGTTAGGTGATTTTTCTCAGGGTCGCACAGCTAGTAAGATGTGGACCTTTAACCTGCCACACAGGGGACCTAGATGACATCACACACACTGTGGTCCCCTCCCGTCCTGCAGCCCTGGCCAGTCCCTGCCTCCCAACTGCTGGACTGCAGCCCCCCGGGACGCTCTCGGAGCCTTGCCTTCAGGAATCAGGGTTCACCTGGGTGTCCTTGTGTTCCCAAGAGGCTGGAGGTTCCTCGAGCTCTGGTCCCCAGGTTGGGCTCTGCGCTGTGCCGAGGGCTGTTCTCCCAGGGGGCAGCCTCACTGGGCCGGGCCACAGAGCTGCCTTGTACTAGGCCTGGAGATATATTTCTTTCTAGCCCTTTCTAAGTCGAGCATGAATCCCAGCTGGAGTGAGGCCATATCAAGTCCACAGGGAAGGGGGGGGAGGGGATCCAGGGAGAGGGGCTGCCCCCGCCCCCACTTTTCCTAGGAAACCTTGTACCCACTGGGGAGCTTGGAGCTGGAGCTCGGGAGGCTGGGAACTCAGCCTGGCCTGTTCTCCAGCCCAAGGAGGCACCAGCCGTCCTCCGTCCCGCGCCCCTGACCTTCCCAAATGTTTCAAGGGCACGGGGGGTGTTGTGACTAGAAGGAGGTGGATGTCGTCCTTGTCCTTGGAGAGCTCAGAGCCGGAGGCCAAGGGGCAGGGAGGGCCCCTCGGGACAGTGTGAGGCCGAGGACCCCAAGTCATCTCAGCATCTGGGGGGAGCGGGAGTGGGAGAAGGCGGGGAGGGCTTCTCAGGGGCCAGAGGACATCGGTGACAGGTGCTCTTAGCCTGAGAAATGGGAACGGGTGGTAATCCCAGCCCCACTAGCCGAAAAAAGTGGGGCCTCTGGGATCTCTGTAGAAACATCTTGCTATTCAAAATGTCCAGCTCTGGGAGTTCCTGTTGTGGCTCAGGAAGTTAAGAACCCGACTAGTATCCCTGAGGATGAGGATTTGATCCCTGGCCCCGCTCAATGGGTTTAAAATCCCGTGTTGCTGTGGCTGTGGTGTAGGCTGGCAGCTGTAACTCAGATTTGATCCCTAGCCTGGGAACTTCCAGGGTGCAGCGGTGCAGCCCTAAAAAGAAAAACAAATAAAAAGATATAAAGTGTCCAGTTCTGTCAAGTCACAGGTGCTGCCAAAGGCTGGGAATACTCTTCTGGCCCAGGCAGGCCTTATCTCCTGTCCTGTCCCGAGGTCACCACGGCCTCTTCCCCGTACACACCCTCAGGGTGCCTGGCACGGGGCTGAGCAGGTTCCAAAGACCCTCAGCAAAGGGTCCCTGTATGAAGAGGGAGCTCCCGGAGCTCACATCAGGAGCTGTGGCACCAGTGCCCTGAAGGAGAGGGATCTTGGAGAAGGGTCTGTCCGGGGTTCGAGAACCACGTTTACCCCCGATCGGGTCTCCTTCCAGACAGCAGAGCAAGCCCCCCTTTGTTCTGGGGCTATTCCCACAGACTGCAGAAAATGCCTCAGGCTTCTCCGCTCTGCCCTCGTGTTTTTCCCTTTCCCAGCTAATTGAGAGTGACCTCGTGGGCTGTTGAAACGCCTTTATCCCAGAGCCCGAAAGAACACAGCTCCCTGCCCGCCCAGCCAGCCCCAGCATAATGGGCGATTGATAAGACTCAGGCCGGGGTCGGGCCGAGACAAGTGGAGGCGACATGAGAGAGACCGGAGGAGAGAAGAAGGCGGGGGACGTGCAGGCTGCCCTTGGCAGTGTCCACCCCCAGACTCAGCTGACATTCTCTGGGAGGGGGCGGGGCGTCGCCTGGCGCTGTTGGCAGCAGGCTGCCTGTGAGCTGGGCTCTCTGCAGACCTAACCGTGTGGAATCAGGTCTGGTTGGGATCGTGGGTACCTTTCTGGGTGAGAGGGACCTCGGTTGCACCCTGGCCACGTTTTGGCTGTTATTATGGCAGTGAGCTTGGCTGGGCATGGGTTAGACCTCTGCCCCCGTGGAGTTGCGAGGCGAGGGGGTGGAGACAGCTTTAAGGGTCCGGCATCCTATCCTGATTTCTTACATCTCTGCTGCCCTCCAGGGAATCGCCCGCAGGTAGGCAGGCTGAGAGGTGCCCATCGTGGCCCTGGGACCGCTCATGACCCCTCCCTCCTGCCACCACCTGCTTCTTTCCCCTCCCGCCATGTGCTAGGACTCCCACCACCCCCTGATCTCAGAGGACCTGTCATGATCTCTGCAAATCACATTGCAGCTCTGCAGCAGAGGCTCTGAGTGGGTCAGTCGCCAGCCACAAGGAGCACTCCAGACTTGGACAACTGACTTTCCTTCCCTTGTACGTTCCTTCTTTCCTCCTGCCAAGAAGGATGTGAGATGACTTGACACAAAAGCGTAGGCACTGTGAGGAGGCGGGTTCAATCCCTGGTCTCGCTCAGTGGGTTAAGGATCTGGTGTTGCCGTGAGCTGTGGTGTAGGTAGCAGATGCGGCTCAGATCTGGTGTTGTTGTAGCTGTGGCGTAGGCCGGCAGCTGCAGCTCTGATTCAACCCCTAGCCCGGAAACCTCCATATGCCACAGGTGCAGCCCTAAAAAGCAAAAAATAAAAAAAAGTTGAGAAGGATGATTCAGCTAGTGGCTTTATTTGATTAGGTTCACATAATTTTTTAAAAATCATTTAAATTTTTTTTTTTCTTTTTAGGGCCACACCTACGGCATGTGGAGGTTCCCAGGCAATGCAGGACCCAAGCCGTGTCTGTGACTTACACCACAGCTCATGGCAACACCAGATCCTTAACCCACTGAGTGAGGCCAGGGATCAAATCCACAATCTCATGGTTCCTAGTCAGATTCATTTCCACTGAGCCAAGACAGGAACTCCTAAATCATTTAAATGTTTTTAAAAAAACATTTAAAAATCAGGTGAGGAGTTCCCGTTGTGACTCAGTGGGTTAAGAACCTGGCATTGTCTCTGTGAGGATGCAGGTTTTAACTCTGGCCTTGCACAGTGGGTTAAGGACCCGGCGTTGCTGCAAGCTGTGGCATAGGTCATAGATGCGGCTTGGATCTGGTGTTGCTGTGGTGTAGGCCAGCAGCTGCAGCTCCAAGTTGACTGCTAGCCCAGAAACTTTCGTATGCTGCAGGTATGACCCTAAAAATAAAATTAATAAAAAGTATGAAATGAAAATCAGGAGATTACACAGAAATACCCAGCTTTCAGGTAGCGCTTGGTTTCCATTTCTACTGGGTACCAAATCCTGGAGCCAAGGAGCAGCTGCCCCCTTTAGGTGAGGCCTGTGTTCTCCCCCTTCCCCAAGCCCCACCAATCCCTGTTGCCTCCTCAACAACTGAGGCCGCGGTCATGCAGTGATCATTGCCCTTGAACTGCAGCTTTCCTTAGTGAAATTTTGCAATGTTCCCTGTCTTGTTCAAAAACAGAGAAACCCAAGGTGGACTACAAAGAGCCAAGTGTCTCAAAGAAAATGAGAGGGAGCCTGTTTCTTTGTAGAAATGAAGGCTGTGCCTCTGTGTTTCCCATACAAATCCTGGGGCACTTCATTCATTTATTATTTATTATTATGCATTATTGATTATGATGCTGTTACATTACCTACCCGGGGCCAGTGGGTATTTTGGGTTTGCTACCCTTGATTAATACGATAGTGGCATGGCTCTTTTTCCCCCACCTTTGGATCCAAAACAATAGCAACACCAACAAAACAAAACCTAAATCCTTGTACAAGGATGACATACAGTCACCAGCTGTCAACAGTGGTTACCCGGACAGGTAGAATTAAGGAAGGCCTATCCCTTTTTAAAAATTCTTTCTAATTTCTTAGAACAGGTGTATAGTGTTTTGTGATTTTCTTATAAAGTCCATAACTTAAAAGATGGTAAGTTAATAAAACTTTTGGCTGAGGGAAGTTTCACACCAGATCATAAGACTTAGTTCTGATTTTCTCGGCAAGCTGGGGGAACAAGTCCATGCAGTGGAGCACAAGCATCTAGAAGTGCCACCAGAAGAGTTCCACCTTTTCTGTTTTGTTTTGTTTTGATTTGGCCATGCCCACAGCGTGTGGAAGTTCCCCAGACCAGGAACTGAACCTGTGCCACAGCAGCAACCTAAGCCGCTACAATGACAACACCAGATCCTCAACCCACCATGCCACAGCAGGAACTCCAAAATTCAAGCACCAAAATTCTACTGGTTCAAGCACCAAGAGGAATCTGTGCCAGGGAAGAGAAGAGAGCTACCAGCTACTGGGCAGTGACTCTGCCAGGCTCTGGGCACCCCAGCTGTGCTACCCCCAAAGAATCCTTGCACAGTTTGGCGGCAAGGGGGTGGTCAGCATTCTTCTTCCCACTTTTTTTTTTTTTGGTCTTTTTAGGGCTGCACCCGTGAAATATGGAGGTTCCCAGGTTAGGGGTCGAATCCAAGCTATAACTGCCGGCCTACGCCACAGCCACAGCAATGCCAGATCCGAGCCACATCTGTGACCTACACCACAGCTCATGGCAATGCCGGATCCTTAACCAACTGAGTGAGGCCAGGGATCGAACTTGACTCCTCATGGATGCTAGTCAGATTGGCTCCTTCTGAGCCACAATGGGAACTCCACTTTGTTCCTTTTGAGAGCTGAATAGTATTCCATTGAATGACAATGCCACATTTTGTTTTCACACACCAGGTGCTGGATGTTTCATTGTTTCTACTTTTTGACTGTCAGTATTGCCGCTATTCATGGGCACGTCTTTGTGGGCACTTGTGTCTTCATTTCTCTGGGGTAGATAGCTAAGAGTGGAATTGCTGGGTTGTGTAGATTTGTGTTAAACTTTTTAGGAAGGTGCCCAGCTGTCTTCCAATACAGCTGCACCATTTTACATTCCCACCGCTGTGTGAGGGCTCCGGTCTTTGCACAACCTTGCCAGCCCTTTGCAGTTTAGAATGATTAAAATGGGGCCGGGAAAAGGAAGACTTGCCAAGGCCACACAGCAGGGAATGGCAGAACCGAATCTGAACCCAGGCTGACCTGACTCCACAGCCTGTGTCTTCGCTCAGATCTGCTCATGTGAGTGGACTTTCACAGAGAGCAAGGGCTGGAGATTCTAAAGAGGCTGATCTCTAGGATCTGCCAGGCTGAGGTCCCTGGACTTGGGGAAGGGGCCTGGAGAAGTCTGAGGACCGATCACCACCTCTGGCTCACGCCCCCACCCGAGGGCGTGGTGCTCTGGCCGAGGCTGGTGGCCAGCCTCAGCCTGGGGAGCTGGTGGGTGCCGCCAGCATGGTCTTGGCCTTTGTCAGTACACAACGCCTGGTGCTGGGGGCTTTACCCCAGGCTGCTGCTGCGCCCCTGCCGCAGACATTCCCATCTCCTATTTGGGCCTGGATATGTCCCCTCGTCCCCCATCCTTAGCCTCTACAGGAGGAAGAATGGGCTGTCCTGGCCCAGCCCCGAGACCTTTATCTTTTTCTGCCAACTTCAGGGTCCCCACGAAACCTTAGAGTGTTGAACAGGAGGGACAGGTTCAGCCGGTCCATCTGCCTGCACCCCCAGTTGGTCCTGCCTCAAGATGAAGAGCTAAGGAGGTGGGACCTCTCGTTCTCAGTGCGGGTCCGGCCAGCAGGTGGCGGAGTAGCTAGCGCCTGTGGTCCCAGTCAGCACTCCCCCCACTTCTTCACGTGCCACCTTCTTAGAATGACCTCCCCGACCCCAAAACGTGACCTTGTGGACAAAAGGGTCTAAACCACCCATCCAAGGCTCCTTTGCAAACGATCTGGAGAACTTGGAAAAAGGAGGAACAAAAATGCATTTATTGAGCACCAATTATATGCCAAAGCTCTTTCATCTACACCATTTTTTGACCCTCCTATCACCCCTGAGAATTAAACCCCCACCTTTCCCCTGAGAAAACAGACTCAGAGGTTGAGCAGCTCACCCCACATCTCAGCTACTAAACGGCAAGTCTCTGTCTCCACCCACCGCCCACAGTGAACTTTAAGGCTCAGTGGTGCCAGGGACAGCGTCCCTCGTGTGAGCAGCAGCTTCAAACACCGCCTCCCACTGTGCGACCTTGGGAAAATGACTGAGCCTCTCTGAGCTGCAGCTGCCCCATCCATAAAACGGAGCTACCAAACCCATGCTGGGCAGACTAGATGATATTCCCGTGTGCGGGATTTACAGGGGGCTTGGCACTAGGCACGAGCAAACAAGGAGACGGTTTGATGATTTTCCGGGACTGGGAGACTTTCTAGGCTAGTGATCAGAGCCTGCTGCTTCTCAGTGTCCTCGGCCCCCTTGGAAGGGCTGCTATTTTTGACTCTTTGACCTTCTGTCTAGTCAGGTCCGTCCCCAGCCCGTTCTCTGGGGGCAGAGGAAGGGCGGCGGAACCCCCTTACAGATCTGCCAGTCCTGCCCTTCTGAGGCAGCCCCAAATCCATTGCCAACTTCCCAGCTTCGGGGGCACCCAGCTGGCATGAAGCCTGGAAGAGACGTAGGGACCTTGGCATCCGCAAGGCCTCCTCCCCGCCAGTTTCCTCTCCGCTTCCTTGCTGCACCCCTAAAGCCTTGCCCGTCCTTCGAGGCTGGCACACCGCCCGCCTCCAGGCAGACTCCAGCCCACCCCAGTCCCTGGAGCCCAGGGACTCAGAGCGTGAAGCGCCGTCAGGACCAGAAGCCTGAGAGCTCTGCCCAGAGGAGGGCCAAGGGTCACCTGGGGCCAGCCCCGGGGCTGGCGTGATTCAAGCTGTGGTCTGTCGCACCCCGCAGAGGAGGCGCTGTGGACCACTCGGGCCGACGGGCGGGTCCGCCTGCGCGTAGACCCCAGCTGCCCGCAGACTCCCTACACCGTGCATCGGATGTTCTACGAGGCTCTGGAAAACCACGGGGACCTCAGCGCGCTGAGCGTCAAGCGCCAGGGCACGTGGGAACGCATCTCCTACTCGCAGTACTACCTGCTGGCCCGCAAAGCCGCCAAGGGCTTCCTGAAGGTGAGGGGGGCCCCTTAAGTTGCAGCCTCCTCCCGACGCCCCCGCGGGCAAAGCCCTTAGACGGGGCGCCTGGAAAACCCATCCCGCTTATTGAGCTAATGGTACATTCCTGCCTGGTGCTGGGGGGTTGCATGCGCTGTGCCCTGTGCCAGGACTTGATTACGAGCTTCTTACTCGTCATCCCGTTGGAGGTGGGCTAGGAAGCCCGGGGCCAAGGGACGGGCTCTCAGGGAAGGGCTTGGGAGGGGCAGCAAGGGCTGCCAAGTGACCGGTCCCCCAGGGCACTCTCCTACGGGGCACCTGCGACGGTGATCCCCGAGGTGGGCCGGCAGGGTCCCTGGCGGTCTGGAATGGGGGCTTGGCGAGAGTGAGAGGCCCCTTCCTGCCGGCTGACCTGGGCTGTCTGCCTTTGGCCTGGAGCTCGGGCTGGAGCCGGCCCGCAGCGTGGCCATCCTCGGCTACAACTCCCCGGAGTGGTTCTTCTCGGCGGTGGGCACAGTGTTCGCAGGGTAAGTGGCTGAGGGGCGGAAGGCAGAGAGTGGAGGGAGGGTCCTTGGCTCTTTTTAGAGGCCACCCCCACCCCCACATCCTGTCTTCTCCCTGGGGCCCTGTCCAGACCCACCTCTGGCCCCCTCCGCCCGGGACAGCTGCCTGGTGGGGACGGGGGAGCTCTCAGGGGCTGGAGGGCTGGGCCGAGGGGGTGGCCCGTGGCACCTGCCCAGACAGGGATCCTCCCGGGTGTCCTGCAGTGGCATCGTCACCGGCATCTACACGACCAGTTCCCCCGAGGCCTGTCAGTACATCGCCCGTGACTGCCAAGCCAACATCATCGTGGTCGACACACAGAAGCAGCTGGAAAAGATCCTGAAGGTTGGGAAAAGGGGCAGTGGTCGCGGGGCTCAGAGCTTGCAAAAGACTCTCCCGCCCTCCCTGCCAGAGTCCCCGTCATCCTCCACAGCGACCCTCCTCACCACACGTACACAGAGCGCAAGGCGGGGCGGTGGCCACTGACCGTTTGCTAGGTCTGAAAATTGAGGTCCAGAAAGTCCCAGGGGCAGACGCTACCTCCGCCAGTCAGCCCACTGCCCCGTGCTTTCCCTTCAGGGCTGGGGCCTCTGCCCACGGCAGGGCTGTGTGTCCTGAAAGGGTTGGGGGTTTCAAGGCTGTGACACGTGAGCTCCCAAGTCTGAGTCTCGGTGGAGAGTAGGGGTGCAGGCTGCCACAGGGTGGGAATGGGGCTGAGCCAGAGCAAGTGCTGCAGGGTCTTCTAAAGACAGCAGGGGCTGTGGTGTGGGTTCGATCCCTAGTCCAGGAATTTCTGCTGGCCGTGGGCCTGGCCAATACCTGCCTACCTACACACATACATACATGAAATAAAAATAGCAGGGTGCAACAGGAGCTCAGACATGCCTCTTGGGGAAGCTAGGTCTTTTCTGGAGCATTGCTGTCTCCTTATTCCCTTAAGGCCCACCCCTGACTGACTCCGTCCCCAAGTGCACGACACTGGCATGCAGTGGTCTGGGGACACCTCTGTGCCCTGGCTGCACCCAGCAGCCTGCAAGGCCCTTCCACGGCTCCCTGCATCTCAGAGGCCTCCGGGACGGACCCGTTGGCTTGGCCCTGGTTCTGGAGATGTCGCCGGGGCCTCTGCTCCCCACCTGCACTTGAGGCCGGGAGAAGAGGTTGCCACCCTCCCAGGGCTGTGGGACCTGGATCCCCAGACAGACCAAAACAGACGCCTTCCCTGGGCTCAAGTGGAGAGGTCCTTTCCTGCCTCCACCCCTTTTGAACCCCATCTTCAGGGCCCCCTCCCCCCAAGTACCTCTGTTCTGTCTGATGGATAAATGCTTGAGGTTGGGAGAAGAGATGTGGGTGCCAATGGTGTGGCCCAGAGTGAGTCACTCTGACAGACCCAGGCGAGCCTGAGCTGTCCTTAGCGCCCCCTTTCCTGCCCTCCCCGTCCCCAAGCACTCAGGCCCCTCGTTCACTAGGAAGGGGACAAACGTTCAGAGAATAGTCCACAGCGGGGTGTCCCAGGCACCCTGGGACTCAGTGGGGCCCTGCTTTCCTCAGGTTTGGAGGCTTCGTAGATGCCAGGGGCCCTTGACCCCGGTTCCCCCCAGGCCAGCTTTGCTTGAAGCCCTGATGGCTTAAGGTTCCTCGTGAGCCAAGCTGGCAGGAGCATCAGCAGCCCAGTTCGCACCCCTCCTCAGCCTGGTGCCAGGGAGCCACGCGCCCCTCAGCCTGGGCGTTCATATCAGTCGCAGAGCAGGGAGGGCCAGCGAGCTTTAAAAAGCCCCCGGCAGGTTTTGCCGTGCACATGCTTCAGGGCGACAGCCCCCTCTGCATAGACAATGAATCTGATCTAAACACCCTCTCGCATCCCCATTTTGCCGCTGAGGAAACTGAGGCCCAGACCTACCGAATCAGAAATGTCCACTCTTGGTAATGACCTAAAATGTGTATTATAGAAACTTTCTGAACAAAAATTGAAGAATATAGTGGACCCTCAACAGAGCGATCATCTAGATTTAATAAACATCCATTTTTTTTGTCAATTTACCTATTTTAAGAAGGCAAATCTCTGACATCACAGCATCCCCCCCCCGAATATTTCAGTATGCACCTCTAAAAATATGACATTTTTCTTAAATAACCACAGTAGCTCTATCGCCTCTAACAACATCAAAGAATCTCTTCACATCGTCTAATACCCACAGTGGCTTTTTACAGCCGGTTCCTTTGAATCAGGGTCTCAGCCAGGCCCGTGGGTGCATTTGGTGATGTCGTTTAAGAACCTGAATTCCAGCCAAATCCCCCACCTTTTGTTTCCCGTACCACAGACTGGTGTAGTCTCAGGCCAGCAGCACCGCTGAGCACATCTCTGGGTGATTCTGACCCAAGCTCGAGTGTGAGAATCTCTGTGACAGACACACCGCAGAAACTAGGTCAGACCTCCCGAGCAGTGGTTCAGCTTGCCTCTCTAACCTCTCCACTCCTTGTTGCCTCGCAGGACTTGATGCATTTTAGACTAAACGGTGATTGGCAGGAACACCCCATAGGTGGCGCCATGTACTTCATGTTGCACGAGAGGCCCTTGATGTCAGGTGGTACCTGTTGTAGTGACACTGAACTTCCTCTGTGGATTCCGGTGGCGGCCAGCTGCTCATCCGCTGTGACTTTCCCCAGCAAAATTTCTCTGCTGGTGATCTCTGCCAGAGTTAATTATTTCACGAGCCTCGGGATGATGTTGGTTTTGTAATGGATCAGCTGGAATTCTTTCTTCTCCAAAGGAAGAACTTTCTCTATCTAACCGGGGTTCTTTGCTAGCTGAAGCAACCTGTTTGCTTCAGGGTGACTGTTTCATGCATATTTGAAAGAATGTGCATTCTGCAGTTGACGGGTAGAGTGTTTTATAAGCGTTAATCACGTCAGCTTGACTGAGAGTGCTCTAATGTTTAATGCATCCATATCCCTGTTGATTTTTCTGCTTGTTCTAACAAACACCGAAAAAGGGAGTATTGAAATATCCAATTATTATTGAGGATTTACCTATTTGTCCTTTTGGTGCTATTAGTTTTTGCTTCATGTATATTGAAGCTCTACTATGTATGTACATATTTCAACTGTTATGTCCTCTGGATGAAGGAAACCCTTTGTCATTAAGAAATGTCGCTCTTTGGCAACAGTTCTCATTCCAAAGCTACTTTGTCTTCAATTAATATACCCACTCCAGGAGTTCATGTCATGGTGCAGTGGAAACGAATCTGACTAGGAGCCATGAGGTGGCAGGTTCGATCCTTGGTCTTGCTCAGTGGGTTAAGGATCCAGTGTTGCTGTGAGCTGTGGTGTAGGTTGCAGGCATGGCTCGGATCCCATGTGACCGTGGCTGTGGCGTAGGCTAGCAGCTGTACCTCCGATTAGACCCCTAGCCTAGGAACCTCCATATGCTGTGGGTGCAGCCCTAAAAAGCAAATATATATATATATATATATATATATATATATAACCACTCCAGATTTCTTATGATCAGCATTTGCATAGCATATGTTTTTGCCTTATTTCACTTTTAACCTACTTGTGTCCTTATATTAAAAGCAAGTCTCTTATATATAACTATATGTAGTTATATAAGCATATAGTTGGGTCTTTTCTTTTTATCCAGACTGACAAAATTATCTAGAAAACTACCAGTTGGCTGTTTCCTATTTGTCCTGTCTGTCCTTTGATCCTTTTCTCCTCTTTCCTGACTTTTTTGGGATTGCGTTTTCTGTATTATGTTTTGGTTTTGAGTATTCCGTTCTTCTCATTGGCTTACTAGCGCCTCCTCTGGTGTTTGCTCTGGGACTTACAATATGCACCTTTAACTCATCACAGTCTATTTTCATGTAATATTATAATATTGTCTTACTTCATAGATAATATCGAAATCTTTTTTTTTTTTTTGTCTTTTTACTTTATCTAGGGCCGCACCTGCAGCATATGGAGGTTCCCAGGCTAGGGGTCTAACAGGAGCTGTAGCTGCCAGCCTTTGCCACAGCCACAGGAACGAGGGATCCGAGCCGTGTCTGCAACCTACACCACAGCTCACGGCAACCTCGGATCCTTAACCCACTGAGCGAGGCCAGGAATCGAACCCTCAACCTCATGGTTCCTAGTCGGATTCATTAACCACTGAGCCACGACAGGAACTCCAATAATATCGAAATCTTAACAACAGTATGTTTCCATCTCCCTCCCATACTTCGCGCTATTCTCATTTGTACTTAACTGCTACGTAGGTTATAAACCCTGTAGTGGAGCATTTTAAATAGTCAAGCATCATTCAAAGAAATTTTAAGGAGTTTCCATCATGACTCAGAGGAAACCAATCTGACTAGCATTCATGAGGACACATGTTCAATCCCTGGCCTTGCTCAGTGGGTTAAGGATCCGAGGTTGCCGTGAGCTGTGGTGTAGGTTGCAGACAGGGCTCGGATCCGGCGTTGCTGTGGCTGTGGTGTAGGCTGGCAGCTGTAGCTGCAATTCGACCCCTCGCCTGGGAACTTCCATATGTCACAGCCCTGAAAAGACACCAAAAAAATAGGAAAGAAAGAAATTTTAAAAGAAAGAAAAGAAATGTCTTTTATATTTGCCCACGTATTTGCCGTGTCTGGCACTGTTCATTCCTTTATGTGACCCCACCTTTTCATCCGGTCCCTCTTCCTTCCGTCTTAGGGATTTTCTTCAACATTTCTTGCAGTACAGGTCTGGGGGCTACACATTCTGTCAGCTTCTCTTTGTCTGAAAACCTGCTCATGTTTGCCTTCATTTTTCCAAAGATATTTTCATTTGGTTTAGAATTCTGGGTTGACGGGATTTCTTTTTTCTTTCAGCCTTTTAAAGACTCCATCCCAGTGTTTTCTACACTGCATAGCTTCTGATAAGGAGTCTATCATATCTTATCCTCGTTCCTCTCCACAAGGTGTATCTCGTTTCTCTGGCCACTTGTAAGATTTTTTCCCTTTATCGCTGATTTTCAGCAGTTTGATTATGTTATGTCTTGGTGTGATTTATTCTTTGTGATTATTCTGCTTGGGGTTCATCGGGAGTCTTGAATTGGTGGATTTATAGTTTTAATCAGATTTGGAAGTTTTTCAGACTCTTTGTTAAAAAAAAATATGCCTGGGACTCCAATTATGTGTGTGTTCATTTCCTCTCAGAGGTTAGCTTTTTCCACTTTTTTCCCTTTTCTCTGTTTCATTTTGAGACTTGTGTTTAATTAAGCCTTTTCAGGGCAGGTTTGATTGTTTGTTTATCTTTTCAGGGCTGCATCTGCAGCATAAGGAGGTTCCCAGGCTAGCAGTTGATTCGGAGCTGCAGCTGCTGGCCTGTGTCACAGCCACAGCAACACCAGACCCGAGCCGCAGCTGCGAACTACACCACAGCTCTGGCAATACCAGATCCTTAACCCACTGAGTGAGGCCAGGGATCGAACCTGCATCCTCATGGATACTAGTCGGGTTTGTTAACCACTGAGCTACAACAGGAACTCTGGGTTTCCTTTCATAAAGGCCCTTCCTTGTCCCCTGCTCGTGCCACCTTTGCTGCTCCAAAGTTCTCAGGATGGGACACCGTGCCTGAAGGGTGGCAAGTGTCCTGCTGAGTCAAACAAAGGTCAGAGCTGGGGACCAGCAACCTTTGCCAGAAGGTGCTCGCCAAGCCGACTAATAGCTGGAGATGCGGCTCTTCTCCAGAGGGGACTTCTTAATGAAACCTCATTTCTTTGTCTCCTCCACACAGATCTGGAAAAACCTGCCACATCTGAAGGCAGTAGTGATGTACCGAGAACCTCCTCCGAAGAAGATGGCCAGTGTGTACACGGTATGGGCAGAGGTGCCCGGGGGGCAGCCGGGGCCCTCGTGAGTCTGCCCGGCCCCCCCGTGCTGCCTGTGCTCTCCCACTTGGCTGCAGATGGAGGAATTCATGGAACTGGGGAGTGAGGTGCCCGAGGAGGCCCTGGACACCGTCATCGACGCCCAGCAGCCTAACCAGTGCTGCGTGCTGGTCTACACGTCGGGCACAACTGGGAGCCCCAAGGGTGTGATGCTGAGTCAAGACAATGTAGGCCAGATGCCCAGATGGGTGGGGATGGGCTGCGCGTGCGTCTGGGCAATGGCCCTGCCCCAGTAGTAGCCCCCAGGAGCCTCCTTTAGCCCCTCAACTCAGGGAGCGGGGACAAGTGCGACAGCCCTTCAGTCCGTGGTCCAGACCCAGCCCAGCAAAGCGGAGGGTGCAGGGAGGGCCGCGGGAGGCCGGTCCCGCGGGGTTTCCGGCAGCGATGCCCAGAACGGTGAACCGCCTCGCAGGAGTTCAAAGAAAGCACAGCGAAGGAGTGGCCCGAGCCCCCAGGGTGGCCACAGAGGTGAGCACTCCCAGGGCTGGCTCGTAGACACCAGCTGGCCTGTCCTTCAGATCACGTGGATGGCACGTTTCGGCCCCCAGGCTGGTGACATCCAACCCGTGGAAGTCCAGCAGGAGGTGGTGGTCAGCTACCTGCCCCTCAGCCACATCGCCGCCCAGATCTACGACCTGTGGACGGGCATCCAGTGGGGAGCCCAGGTCTGCTTTGCGGAGCCTGATGCCCTGAAGGTCAGCCCGCCTCCCTGCCCACGTGGGTGTCCGAGCATGTGCGCGAGGGCCTGCCTGAGCGCGTGCTTATGTCTGTGGACCCCGTGTGTGCGTTCAGGGCGTGCCGGTTCCCTGGGCATTTACCAGTCAGGATCGTGTCGGCTGCGACTAGCACAGCCTGACTGAGACGACAGCGAGAAGGGAGACTGGTGATATCACCTAGAGGAAAGTCAGAGTGGTTCGTTGGGTCCGTGCTGACGGCAAGACGGGCCAGCCTCACAGCAATATACAGGGTGGTCACAAGTGGCCGCAGCCCCGCGTCCCGGTCCCATAAACTGCACCTGTGGTTCGGATCCTTCTTTTAACCACAAGGAGAACGTCCCAGAAGCCCGCCCGCAGGCTGCCCCCTACCCTGCGTTGACCTAGTTGCTGTCTCGTGTCCACTCCTCAGCTGGTCACTGCTTAGAGGAGTGGGATTACCGTATGTGTTAGACCCATGAAAAGTCACTGCCCCCAGGACTGGGAGGGGACTGAGGTACTTCTGAAGCATCTGGCCACCCTGGTGCCTGAGCAGCATCAGAGTTCTTTTGGTGCAGAAGAGCGGCAAGGGCGTGGCCGCTGGGTTGTAGCCGAAAGCACGTGACACGAGTTGCGGGCGATGTGTGTGTGCCCCTGGGGGAGCGTCTGTGCGTAGGACTCTGGTGACAGGGGCCACCTGGCTCCCGGCCGGCCCTGAACCTTTGGCCTGTCTCTCGCTGGCGGCAAACAGGGGAGCCTGGTAAACACGCTGCGGGAGGTGGAGCCCACATCCCACCTGGGGGTGCCTCGGGTGTGGGAGAAAATCATGGAGCGGATCCAGGAGGCGGCTGCTCAGTCTGGCTTCATCCGGCGCAAGATGCTGCTGTGGGCCATGTCGGTGACCTTGGAGCAGAACCTCACCTGCCCAAGCAGGTACAGAGGGGCTGGGGAGTCAGCAGGCTCAGGAGACAGCGGGGCTGGGCCGTAACCCCAGCACACAGCCTCGGGTCTGATAGCTCAGACTTGTCCAGACCCCTGTGCAGAGGCCCCGTCAGTGGCTGGGCTTGAGCCCCCATCTTCTTCCCAGACCGCAGAGGAGACAGTGCCCCCATCTGCGGGCTCTGACTCTAAGGACTGACTTGCTCCCTCTGGGGTGGCCTTCACCTTCCTAGGAGCAGCTCCTGACTGACTCCTGGGGAGTCTCCTGACCTCAGCAGGTGGCTAGAGAAGGATCCGCAGTGCCGGAGGTTTTTCTGGCTTTCCCAGCATCCCAAGTGACCACTCAGCTCCTGCCCACAGCCTTTCGATTGCTTTTAAATTCCCACCTGGTGCTGTGGGAGGGTCAGTGGATGCATCCAGCCTGTTCCAGTTTTTCCATATCTAGTGTGTCTGTGAAACTGTCTCGTGTCTCATAAGACGTGTACTCACATCTGTGTCCCCGGGCTTCATTTGCACAGACGTGAAAAGTGAATATAGCATGCATGACCCATTCGGGAGCTTCAGATGGGATCAGACATGTTTGTACATGCATGTCCGTGCATGTATAGTTCAGGTCTCTCCATTATTATGTATTGTGTTTTCTGTGTGTATTATTGTATGTGCAAACTTTGATGCACCTGTGTTGTCTGTGCATCTGAACACAGCCGAATCTGTTTTTCTGGCTTCCCGGCTCAAGATGTATTTGCACCCAACTTCGTATTGGATCTGGCATGGCTGCAGCAGTGGCATAGGTCTCAGCCGTAGCTCAGATGCAGTCCCTGGCCCTGAACTTCCATATGCTGCAGATGTGGCCATAGAAATAAAATTTAAGAGTCACGGTTGTGGCTCAGTTAGTTAAAAACCCAACACAGTATCCATGAGGATGCAGGTTTGATGCCTGGCCTTGCTCAGTGGGTTAAGGATCCAGCGTTGCCATGAGCTGTGGTATAGGTGGCAGACACGGCTCGGATCCCGGGTTGCTGTGCCTGTGCGGTGGGCTGGCATTTGCAGCTCCAGTTCAAAGGTTGATGTCAGAGTGTCACCCATGTTCTCTTCTAGGAGTTTGGTGGTGTATTATGTTCAAGTCTTTAAGCCATTTTATTTTTATGCATGGAGTTTATTTTTCTGCATGGTGTGAGTGAAAGCCCACCCTTTTAATGAAAGTGTGTGTGTGTGTCTGTGAGCCATTCTGCCTCTCCCACCAGTGACCTGAAGCCGTTCACCACCCGACTGGCAGATTACCTGGTGCTAGCCAAGGTTCGCCAGGCCCTGGGCTTTGCCAAGTGTCGGAAGAACTTCTACGGAGCCGCCCCCATGACTGCAGAGACACAGCATTTCTTTCTGGGCCTTAACATCCGCTTGTACGCGGGCTACGGCCTCAGTGAGACCTCGGGCCCCCACTTCATGTCCAGCCCTAACAACTACCGACTCTACAGGTGCAGCCCAGGTTCCGGCACACGTGCCAGCCCACACGGCCTCGCTGACCCCATTGGTGCCCACCTACTGATTAGGTCCCCTGGGCCTGGGCCACTGGACTGTGGATCCCTGGGTGCCCGCAGTTCCATATCGGGCCAAGCCCCTTGGCCAGGCCTGAGCCTCGTGGGCGTGGTCTCCGCTACTGTGGCACAGGGGTCTGTGGAGGCAGACAGCCTTGCGTGGAGTTCCCTGGTGGCCTAGCAGTTAGGGATCCTGTGTTGTCACTGTTGTGGCCTGAGTTAGATTCCTGACCCAGAAACTTCCGCATGCCATGGGCGAGGCCAAACAGAACAGCTTTGCAGCCCTACAGCCCCCTGAGCAGGAAATTTCCCTTTGTCCCCTCCCTCCAGTAGGGTAGCTGTGTGAGAGGGCCTCCCAGCCTTGCCAGTGGGCCAGGCTCCATTTGGGATGGGAGCCGGGGGGCCTGGGCCTGGGCCCGTCCTCTGGGGGATGGGTTGAAGGGTAACGTGTAGCGCTTAAATACCTCCCCTCCTTGCCTCCCCATCACCGTGCTCGAAGTCGTCCCCTTAGGATTTCGTCCATTTGTTCATTCATTCACCTGAAAACCTTTAACTGGCCCTACCTCTCAGCTCTGAGTACCATTAAAATACAAACGTCCCGGGAGGGGACATTCGAGCCATCGGTGAAGACTGAGAGGTTGGGGGCCCCAGAGCTCCCAGGGAGGGTTGATCCCCGGCTCGGAGGAGCTTGCCCCCTCTGACCGTGCCTCCCGGCCCCTCCGCCCCCAGCTCCGGCAAGGTGGTGCCAGGCTGCCGGGTGAAGCTGGTGAATGAGGACGCAGAGGGCACCGGGGAGATCTGCCTGTGGGGCCGCACCATCTTCATGGGCTACCTGAACATGGAGGACAAGACACGCGAGGCCATCGACGAGGACGGCTGGCTGCACACGGGCGACATGGGCCGCCTGGACACCGACGGCTTCCTCTACATCACCGGGCGTCTCAAAGGTGAGCGCCGCGGGCTGGGTTCGAGGCTGTGGTGGGACATGGGAGGAAGTCAACTGCCGCTGCTGTGTATACCCGCTGCAGGTATTGAGCCCTCATTAAGTGGCATGCGCCTTAAATGACATCATTTCCCTTACTAGTATCTCCCATGGGAACGGAACTATTATTACCTTGACTTACTAATGAGGATAACCAGAGAGTTTAAGTAACTTGCCTAAGGTCACCCAGCTGGTAAGGGACAGAGCTGGGATTCAGACTCCCTAGGTAAACAGGGCTAGTCTTTCCAGAAAATTCAAGTCCATAAACATCATGTCTTTTTAGATCCAAACATGGCTATGATGTAGACTAGGACAGAAATTGGATATAAATTGTATATCAAATTTTATTTAGTTTTTTTTAAGGCCACACCCATGGCATATGGAGGTTCCCAGGCTAGGGGTCGAATCGGAGCTGCAGCCGCCAGCCTGCACCACAGCCACAGCATCTCAGGATCTGAGCCGCGTCTGCGACCTACACCAGAGCTCATGGCAACACTGGATCCTTAACCCACTGAGCGATGCCAGGGCATGAACCTGTGTCCTCATGGCTACTAGTCAGATTCGTGTCCGCTGAGCCACAACAGGAACTCCTGTACATAAAATTTACATGAAACCCAAGACTTCAAAGAAATTTCCCATGAACACCTTAGCCCTCCCAGGGAAGGAAGTTGGGGATGCCTCCTTGGAAGAGGTGCTTTGCTTACTTTGCCCAAGTGGATACATGGCCAGCAGCTTCTGTGTGGAAATACTGCATCCCAGTTTCCCAGGGGAAACTGAAGCCGAGTGAATGGGTCAGCCACTTTCTGGATATCACGCAGGCAGGTGTGCGATTGAGCCTGGGTCCTGCTGGCCACAGAGGGTTGGCTCTCCGGGCAGAGTCTGGCCTCTGCGTTCGGCCTGAGCACCTGGACTAAAGCCTGGGCTGGCGGCCTTGGCCTTGACTCTGCAGAATTAATCATCACGGCCGGCGGGGAGAACGTGCCCCCTGTGCCCATCGAGGAGGCTGTGAAGATGGAGCTGCCCATCATCAGCAACGCCATGCTGATTGGGGACCAGAGGAAGTTCCTGTCCATGCTGCTCACCTTGAAGGTGTGTCTGGGGGTCTGGCTTTGGAGGAGCAGCTGGTAGGTGGTCTGCGGGTCTGGCCCAGCAGAAGCCAGGTTCAACCAGGATATGTCGGGCTCTCGCTACGTGACTTGTGGAGTGACATGTCAGTGCTGCCTGTGCAAAGGGGTGGCTGTAGCACACGGAAATCCCTCTGCCCCAGATGGTACAATTAATCATGTGCTGCCCCCAGGATTTTTTTTGCTTTTTTAGGGCCATGCATGCAGCATATGGGAACTTCCATAGCCGGGGGTCGAATCAAGCTATATAACTGCCTGCCACAGCCACAGCAACTCAGGATCTGAGCCGTGTCTGCGACCTACACCACAGCTCATGGCAACACCGGATCCTTAACCCACTGAGCGAGGCCAGGGATCGAACCCTCATCCTCATGGATACTAGTCAGATTCATTTCTGCTGCACCACAACAGGAACTCCTGCCCTGATGATTCTTTGACAGAGTGCTGCAGCCCGTGGTTCCCTCAGCAGATCCCCAGTCTGGTATCTGGGATCTGATACTGGGAGAGTAGATGGGCCAGAGCCTGTTTTGTTTTCCCTGGCTGAGGTCGTCTAAATCTCGGGCCTCCGTTCCTTCCGCCGCACCACAGGGCTCACCACGGTCAGAGTAGCAACCTACTCATTCTCCAGCTGTCTCTTTGAAACCGATCCGCCCGTGACCCACCTCCGTGATGATCAGCACTGAGACCTCGTCCGAGACCAGGGCACGTACCTCGTGGAGCGAGGCCTGGGCCTGACCTGTCTCTGGCTTTTTCAGTGCACTCTGGACCCGGACACCTCTGACCCCACCGATAACCTGACGGAACAGGCGGTAGAGTTCTGCCAGAGGGCGGGCAGCCGAGCCACCACCGTGTCTGAGGTCGTGGGGAAGAAGGACGAGGCCGTGTATCAGGCCATCGAAGAGGGGATCCAGAGGGTCAATGGGAATGCAGCTGCCCGGCCCTACCACATCCAGAAGTGGGCCATTCTCGAGAGGGACTTCTCCATTTCGGGTGGCGAGCTGGGTAGGTGTTTTCTTGACCCTGTTGCAGGGGCTGCAAGGGAGGGCGGGGGCCTTGGCAGAGCCTGGGACGTGCCCACCAGGAAGCAGCCGAGGCAAGCAGGTCCCTGACAGCCTTCGGGTGACACTGACCTCCCCCCCCCGCGGGAGGACGTGATTACGCAGTGCCTGGGCTTGTGGCTGGGTAGAGCCTGTACAAGAGTAGGGCTGGAACTCATTAATCTGAACATACAACATTTAACTTGGATGAAGGAACCATTTTCCCCTGAAATCACAACAGATCCACAGGCTGACACCAAGGCACTGTGAGTGTCTGGGCTGGAGTCACCTGGCTCTAGGGAGTGAGAGTACCATAAGCTTTTGTGAAGTCAGCTCATGCAGCAGGTAAAGGGATGAAACCTTCTGGACTGTGGTCCCCAGAACCAAAGGCCTCTGGGGTGGCCTCAGCTGGATGGATGAAGTCACTCTTGGCTGTGGCATCGTGGGGTGTTGATGGCCCAGGGGGGGAGCCAGAAATGGCTTCTTCAATGAGAGTCCCTCCAGCCCATCGAGGTTGAACCCAGAGGCAACTGTCCACAGTAATGCTGAGCTGCCATCCGAGCTTGACCTTATCGGGTTGTCTGGTGCTAACGAACTGAAAACAAGGTCAACCCGATAAAGGTCTTCTCTAAGCAGTTTATAGAAGTGACTTTGAAGTCTCCAGTTACACAGCTAAGTATGAGCACAAAATGGTGTTTAAAAGTGATATGAAGGTGAGTTCCCGTTGTGGCGCAGCGGGAATGAATCCAACTAGTATCCATGAGGATGTGGATTTGATCCCTGGCCTCGCTCAGTGGGTCGGGGATCCAGCATTGCCATGATCCTGCGTTGCGTGGCTGTGGCGTAGGCTGGCAGCTGCAGCTCTGATTCGACCCCTAGCCTGGGAACTTCCGTATCCCATGGGTATGGCCCTAAAAAGCAAAAATAGAAATAGGCTTAACATCCAACATCTTAGAACTTTCACCGAACTGCAGAGATGATTTGCCTGTTAGTCACAGTTGCATAACTACGCCACTTCCTCTGTATTCTACTGGCCACTTGGCCAAGCCCGGGACAGCGTGGGAGCGGGAACCACAGTGTGCTGTCTGGGAGGCCGGCTTAATGCCGATCAGAGGGCTCACTGAGTCTGCATCTTGACCACACACCTTCTCAGACGTCTCAGAGCCCAGGCCTCACTCATTTCTCTTTTAGGTCCCACAATGAAGCTGAAGCGGCTCACAGTCCTGGAGAAGTACAAAGACATCATCGACTCCTTCTACCGAGAGCAAAAAAAGTAATCGGGACCTTCCTTCTCTGGTTTCTTCCGAAGATGGCAGGCTGAGTATCCCCCGTCTGGGCGCACGGGCGGCGGGCAGGCGTTAGGTCTCCAGGTCAGGTACGGTCCTGGCGTCTGCCTTTACCAGGTCTCATGCCAACAATAGCTGACAGTTCCAAGAAGCTTCATGTGTCCATAGTATTAAGCGTTGCCTTTTGTTCAGGTTGACAAATGAAATCGTCTCTCCTTCCAGAACCAGGGCTGATGATTTCTGGCCTTAGTTCCAGGGAGATTAACAAGCTGCTAGCTCACGTAACAGGCCTGCCAGTGGCAGGCTGGGCAGAGGTTGGGGGGCGGAGAGCGCTCAGTTGTAACGCACCTAATGGCCCGGCTTACTCTGGAATCTCACTGGGACACTGCCAGCCCCATCGTCCCCTTACCAGGCACTCCAGCATGCACACGCCAACTGACTTGGATGCTTAGTAAAACTGCTGCTGCCTATTTGACTGTATTTAATGTGTAATTTGAAATTAAACTTTTTAACGGCACTGTCAACAAGTACCTGACGTTTTTTGTCAACTGAGCAGCAGACCAGGCCAGAGTGGTGGGCATTTAACCCACAGGATGCTGTGCAATAATAGGTCCTTGGTGTCCCGGAATAAGCAAAGGTGTGGGAGGAGGTCAAGTGGAACATTCCAGTGAAAGCAGGCAAGTCATGCTAGTCTGTTACTACCCATCCCACCCCCTCTCAGAACTTGAAGCAGCCATTCGTAGTAGTAAGCTGAGCCGAAATGACCCAAGGCAGCTAAACAGGAGATAGGCAGAGAAGGCGCACACCTCAATCTGCTTGGGAATTCTTTATTAATGTAAACCCAAGAACCACTGATAATTAGCACAATCCAATAAAACAGAAGCAGCAGCAGTTTAAACCAAGTAAAATATGTGTAAGACCGTGAGTCTGGTTACGAGCCTGAAAAGGGACCCAGACGGGGTATTTGTTGCTATTAGGACATTCACATGACCAGGGTATACTACTACGCGAAGCTGCCGGTTCACAGTGTCACACGAGGACCAGGGAGATGTGAGCTGCCTTTGGGGTGGGGCCTAAAGGCTCATGAAAATAGTGACTTAGTATCTGAAGATTAAGGAAAAATCATGCTAGGGGTGGGGAACGGAGGAGACAAGAGGAGGTGCCTGAAGGTCAGAGGCCGAGCCAAGCTCCAGCGGGCACGATTTTGTGAACCAACTCAGGCCAAGTCTGCAGCTCATCTCACTGGCGCTGAGGCAGAGGGGCGGTGATTTGGGGCTTTGGGGAAGGGGCAGCCAATGAAAGATAAAATTAATAGCCAGCACCCCTGGCTCCTCAGTTGCAGGCAGATTATGTGTTCGGGCCTTCTAGCAGTATTAGCGGGAGGGTTGTCCGCTTCCCGACAGTGACAGATGTGCTGTGGGAGTGAAGGCGTATGAGGGTCGGCTCCCACGTCCCGACTCAGTGTCCGCACAGGGGCTGCGTCTTGCACGATGCTTGATGTCCGGCCAATGAAAGGGAAGGACCACCCTTTTACTTCATTAAAAGCTCTCGCTGAGAACGGTAAATCTCAAGATAACAAAAATAATTGAACACACAATGGATTTGTGTCTGCACCCAATATATTATCCATATCTTATTAACAAAAATTACATTTCTCATTATATATTTCTTGGATTTGAAGTCTTTACTCATAATCAGTAATTCATGTAAAAGGACAAATCAGTCTTTACTTTCCATGTCACTAAGAAATAGACTGTATTTACTGTTTTGATGTAAACTTTCCCAGGAAATTTCTCTTGTTGCCCTTTTAGTTTTATAAGAATATCATCTTGTGCTGTTGCATCAATATTCTGCTTTATTTCTGCTATATTTTTCATAAACCAAGGAAATCAGAGATTTTCTTTAAAAAATTAGATGTTTTTTCTTATTAATTCTGTATGATGATATTTACAGTTGAAGACAATCTTTTAACTGAAATGTAAAATGGTTAACAATGGCAGATGATACAGTCCGCTTGAAGTTTACAAAAAATGTATATCAGACATTTAATAAATAAAACAAGCACTTCGAAAAAGTCCTTTGAAAGCAGGCCTAGGGACATCACCTGCATTCTTTGCACAGATTTTGTTAGGAAAATGCCAGGTCTAGAAATGGACTCTTGTCAAGAAACAAGCAACAAATGTATACAGAATGGGAGGTATTCTAATACAGGCTGAGGTGGCGTCCATTAGAAGCGACTGAGGCAAATACCGTCTGGAGCCGCCTTAATCTAAATCTTTTACTCGGCGACAGATTTCTTCTGTGAAGTCTGAGCATTTTGCATTGCCTCCCAAATCTTTTGTTAAACTCTGAGAAAAGGAAAAAACAAAGATAAACATGTACCCACATATTAAACCAAAGCAAAGATGTTTTTATCAAAAGCCCTCACGGAGATAACCAGCTGGGCGAGTTACCTGGCTGCTTTTTCATTTCATTCCTAGTTTTAAAGTGAGACCCCCCCCCCCAGAGGACTTGAAAAGCCAAGTATATGCAGAAACAATCCTTCAGCCCTCTTGAGAAGAACTGTCACCTGTTCCTTCACACAGATAACACCTGAGGAGGAAATGCATTTCACCCGGCCTGAGCGCGACAAGATTACTGGTACCTTCCCGTCCTTAATTGTAGCAAAGCAGGCGGTCTCAATCTTTGCGGCGAAGTCAAAGAGCCCCATGTGGCGCAGCATCATCACGGCGCTGAGCAGGAGGGCCGTGGGGTTGGCCATGTCCTTGCCCGCGATGTCAGGCGCGGTCCCGTGAACCTGCCCCGGGGTGTAAAGCGGTGCACTCAGGAGGGAGGCAGGAACAAACAGCCCTCTTCTGAGGAAGATGGGGGCTTCATCAGCCTTCCTCACTGACGGCAAATAGCTACTGAAGAGCGATTCAGTCACAGGTCTTAGAAATAAGGCCTCAGAAAAATAAAGAATTAGGAGTTCCACTCGTGGCTCAGCAGAAATGAATTTGATAAGTGTCCATGAGGATGCAGGTTTGATCCCTGGCCTCGCTCAGTGGGTTAAGGATCCGGCGTTGCCTTGAGCTCTGGTGTAAGTTGCAGACACGGCTCGGATCTGGCGTTGCTGTGGTGTAGGCTGGCAGCTACAGCTCCAATTCAACCCCTAGCCTGGGAACCTCCACATGCCTCGGGTAAGGCCCTCAAAAGACAAAAAAAAAAGCAAAGAAAAACAAAACCTAAAGTAATTTTTATAGTGCAAAAATATGGACTAAAAATCTTATCTGGTCCACTTTCGGTAAAATATTTAAAACAAGGAAGGCTACATAATAAATAATAAAGATACAAAATAAGAGGAAATTGAATGAATAAACCAAGTTTATATAAACAGCTTCATTCTCTTTTGATAACTAGAAAAACTCAAAAGAGCTAGAACACATTTATGCAGATAACCCCTCCTGCGTGCTCATGCCATTCTGACTTGAATTCTGCTTCAAGTGTCACCAGGGCCTTACCGACTCAAAGATTGCAACCCCGTTGGCTCCAATGTTGCCACTTGGTGTCACACCAAGACCTCCGATCAATCCCGCACACAGGTCACTGGGGGCAGAAAAGCATTTCAAAGGATATCTTGAAAGATAAAACATCTCAGCTGGCACTCAGACTTTCATCTTTAAATACCATTCTCCACTAAAAGGGAACCTGGGCTCCCTGGAGAAATGGCTGATTCCAGGACTAGAGTCAGAAAAATACAGCATGAGCCTGAAGCCCCTTACTGTGCCAGAGAGCAAATGATGGGTTGTATCAAGAGCAACAGAGACAGCTCAAAGGGATTCCTACCGGCCACGTCTCGACAACCTAAGCATCAATATAAATGATGATAGTGACGGTTATAGCCACTGAATAAAATAGAAACCTTGAGTCCAAATTGATATAGATCAATAAGTAAACAAGAAAAAAGGAAAAGCTTATCCTTACAGTAGAGTGCCAACTAATAAATGTAGAAGGAATGATGGACTTAGAAAAGCACCATTTGGCCACCATCACGTGTATGTCTGTAGAGACAGAGAAAGAGGAAGAAAGAGGAGGAGGAAGGAGAGAGGGAAGCGGAGAGAACAGAAAGAGAGAGTAATAATGTAAGTTTGGTAAAATGTTAACATTTGGTGAGTGTGGATGCTCAGTACATAGGAATTCTTTGTACCACTCTTGCAATTTTTCTGTAATCTGCAATTACGCCAAAAGTCACAAAAAATGTGTAAAAATGACCAATCACCTACCTAGCTATACATAATAAAATACTGAATTTGATCAACCAACCAATAAAATTCTAAAAAATGGGGAGAGGGAACTAATGGTTAAGGAGCTAGAGCCCAGAGCCACTTTGGCAAATGAATGAAGGACTAACCCAGCCAGCACGTAACCACTGATACCACCACCTGAACTGTCAGAATTCAACTGAGACCTTATAACAAATGCTCTTACGTTGTAATCTTGACTAAAACTGTTAAGACACAATTTGTTTCAGGACATTTATAAATAAACTACAGGCTAAAAGGGTGCAGCCAAACTCACCTAAGAATGTCTCCATACAAGTTTGGCATAACAAGGACATCAAACTGGGACGGATCCTGTACCATCTACAAAAAAATGCATTTGTGCGTTTAGCCATCGAAAACTGCACACCACACGTACAAACTATACATCACAAAAAAGTAGCAGGTAAGTGTGAATATATACTTACATTCAAACATACTGTATCAAGGTACATCTCATTAAATTTAATATCTTTACAGTTTTCTGCAACTTCCCTGCATTTTTGCAGAAAAAGCCCATCTGACATTCGCCTGTATTTAATCAAATAAAAATTGTTGAAAACAAAGACTTGCAGAAAGAAAAAGATCAAATCAGAGAAGTAAAGTAAGTTCAAGAAATTTAAATTCCAAAAGCCAAGACTGTCTGATTTCAAGTACAGTAATATTGTTTTTTTTTGGCAGTTAGTAAAATGCAAATCAAAAATGTTTTAGGATACTTTTAGAAGCACCGAAGGGTAAAAAATGTAAAACAGCTTAATCATAATAAAGATTCTACGTTTATAGTGTTATCCAGCAAGGATTTTTTTTTCTTTAATTTTGCTTTTCTAGGGCCGCACCCACGGCATAAGGAGTTTCCCAGGCTAGCGGCCCAATGGGAGCTACAGCTGCCAGTCTATGCCACTGCCACAGCTATGCAATATCCAAGTATCTGCGAACTGCGCCAAGGCTCACAGCATGGCCAGATCCTTAACCCACTGAGCAAGGCCAGGGATAGAACCCACAACCTCATGGTTCCTAGTCAGATTTGTTTCTGCTGTGCCATGATGGGAACTCCTATCCAGCAAGAATTAAGAAATATCTATTAATAAGAAAATGTTAAAATTGCCTTAAAATGTTAACTTATTCAATTATTTAAATGGTTTTGCTATTTTAGATGCTCAACACTTAGATTAGGAAAACTTTTTTTTTTTTTTTTGCTTTGGTCTTTTGTCTTTTTAGGCCCGCACCCGAGGCATATGGAGATTCCCAGGCTAGGGGTCCAATCAGAGCTGTAGCCACGGGCCTACACCACAGCCACAGCAAGGCAGGATCCGAGCCACATTTGTGACCTGCACCACAGCTCAAGGTAACGCCTCACCACAATGAGGGATCTTTAACCCACTCAGTGAGGTCAGGGATCAAACCTGAGTCCTTATGGATGCTAGCCAGGTTCGCTAACACCTGAGTCCGGACTGGAACCCCTGGAAACCTGTTCTTTTTTTGTTTGTCTTTTTTTTTGTCTTTTAGGGCCGCATCTGCGGCATATGGAGGTTCCCAGGCTAGGGGTCTAATTCGGAGCTGTAGCCATTGGCCTATGCCACTGCCACAGCAACGCCAGATCCGAGCCGCATCTGCGACCTACACCACAGCTCACGGGCAACACCGGGCTTAACCCACTGAGCAAAGCCAGGGATCGAACCTGCAACCTCATGGTTCCTAGTCGGATTTGTTTCCGCTGCACCACGACGGGAACTCCGAAACCTGTTCTTAATACAGTGAATAGACTGGGGATGAGGAGAATTCAAACTGCCAGAACGAACACCTCGGATAGTATCAGCCCTCTGAGCATTCTTTTAAGCCCTGAGCATGTGGTTTTTTAGAAACATCGCGGCTATTCCACTCCTAACACAGAAACCACTGCCCTTTTACCGATGTGGCCTCAGCTACCCGGCCACGGCACCACAGATGCAAACTCTTGGGCTTCCTTTGCTGATGAGTCTTAAACTTTGGGCCCTGAATTCCTGCTCCCTCCAAACCTGCTCCAGTTATCCACCCCGTGCAGCACATGAAATAGGAAGCTGGGACACAGAAATGCCCAATGCTCAGGCTGGCTACAAGGCCATTTTGCAGAGCTAGCAGGAGTCAGTGAGGAAGCAGGAGAGCAGAGAAGGAAGCCCTGTCACTGCTCGTCCCCCACAGAGCCGGACAGAGCGCCGCGCCACAGGGACTCACATGATGTTGGCTTTATGCACGGCCGTGACGTTGCTCCGGTGATTGTTCCGTGCATACTCAAAGGCAAACTCGGCGATGCGCTTGCTCGCCCCCTCGGTGATGAGCTTGATACTCTGCACGACTCCATCCACGATCTAAAACAGAGGATGCCCCGCCTTGCTGAAAGGGTGTGACACCAACCCGGTCCTAGACGGCTGGTGACGCCTAGACACCACCACCTGAGGCTGGATTGCTGGGCGCCAGCTACCAAGGCTAGCATTGCACACGTGCCAGGTCAGTGGGGTTAAAGTTCACCCAAGCCCTATGAGCTAGGATTATAAGCCCCATTGCACAGATGAGGAAAATCAAGGTGCACAGAGGGTCACTGAAGCTAAGTCGTCAAAATTCAAACAAGGTATGTTTCGAGCCCATGCCCTGAACCACCAGGCCCGCTCCCCCAGGTGTCCATATGAGCCCTGTCAGCCAGTGACCCTGGCCGGACAAGACAAAGACCCACAACTCCCCGCAGCGTGAAAGTGAACAGTCTTTGGGAAATACTTTCAACTGGGAATTGGAATAACTGTCCCAAGCGCACAGAAAGCAACCCAAGAAGGACGAAAAAGTATCCAAAATGAACATACCACATGCTCAATTCCACTGTATTCTCCTTCCGTGTTCTCACGAATGGTGACAATATTTACATCCGTGTAAGGGGTTTTATAGCCTTCGATTGAGACACACGGTCGGACATTGGCATAAAGGTCAAATGTTTTACGCAGCAATAAATTCATAGATGGGTGACCAGCAGCTATTGGAGTTTTTAAGGGGCCTGTAAATAAAGAATACCCAGATGACAACAGTGGAATGACAGGGGGACTAGTTCTAGGACCCAGCAGATACAAAAAATCCATGATGCTCAAGTGCCTTATATAAAACGGTACAGCATTTGCACATAACCTACACACATCCTCCCTAAACTTTCAATCCTCTCTAGACTACTTATAATACCTAGCACAATGTAAATGTATGTAAACAGTTGCCAGTGAAAAAATTCAAGTTTCGCTTTTTAGAACTTTTTAAAAAATATATCTTCAATACATGGTTGGCTGAATCCACGGACACACAACGCGTGGATACAGAGGGCCAGCTGTACTTGGAACTCCAATTTTTAGTTTTTCCATTTTTCCGTCAGAGCTGTGTTCAGGACCCCTTCTTTGGACATGAAGTAGCTGTGTGACACATCTAACAGGCATGCTTTAGGAATCAAGGGACACTTTTACAGCAGAGCAGGCATCATTTGAAAAGACAGGTGCTCTGTTTCTAGGTCTGACATCCTCTTCATCGTGAATGAGTCCATCCATGACTGGCCACTCTCAGGCAACCATTCCATACCTACTCCCAGTGTCCCCTGCAGACCCATCTGGGCTGCCCTGTAAAATGTGTTCTGCCTCTAACCTTACCTTCTCCCTCAGATCAGATGAAGTAAGAAACTTCTTCAGTGAAATTTCTGGAGCATCAACTACATTCCTTAATAGTACTGAGCACCTACTGACTGAGGACCAGGTCCTTGACAGCAGCCAATCCTCTGACACTGCCTATGAGATGCTAACTCTACTGCTTACATTTAAAGATGAATGGGGGGGAAAAAAGAGGAAGAAATTCGGAGGTCCCATTGTGGTTCAGTGGGTCAAGGATGTGGGTTCGATCACTGACCTCACTCGGTGGATTAAGGATGCAGTGTTGCCTCAAGCTTGTGGTGTAGGTCACAGATACAGCTTGGATCTGGCATTGCTGTGGCTGTGGAGTACGCGGGCAGCTACAGTTCTGATTTGACCCCTAGCCTGAAAACTTCCATATGCCACGGGTGTGGCCATAAAAAGAAAGGGAAAAAAAAGGAAAGAAAGATATTTGCCTAAGCCTCCCAGCCAGTAAGTGGCAAGGATGAGATTCACATCAGATCCATCTGGATTTAAAGCCTATGCCAAATTCCAATCTGTCACATGCTGGTATTTCGAATCAGGACCTGAAGCATGTGTGAATAAAATAATAAAAATGTAAAAACTGTGCAAAAGATAAATATAACACCTGGAGCAGAAATTAACAATAACCATCAGATCCACTTCAGTGCTACCTTTCAAGCCCATCTTGTTCTTATCCATGGACTCCTTGGCCTCTGGCGGGATCATCCACTTTCCTCCCGGTCCTTGAATGGCAGTGACATTCCGCTCCTCCCACTGAATAGGCGCCTAGATGCCACAGAGCACAGCGAATCAGAAAGACTGACGTGTGACTGACATTCACACCACAATTATAAACAAACTTCTTCAACTTTAGATGCAACAGGTGGAAACACATACAATAAGGGTCCAGAATGTTTCTGGCGTGCAGGAGAGATGTCATTCTCCACATGCCCAGAGGGATTCTCCACGTTGCCTTCGTCCAGTCATCACTCCTAGCTGCCACCTGCCCGTGTCCTTTTTTTTTTTTTTCACAACAACTCTCAACATGGTTAAAATTAGAATACCATAGGAAGCAGAGAAATATGATTCATAGAAATACTACATAGTACTGATACATGGATGAAGTGTGAAAATATTAAGTGAAAAGAGCCAACCATAAAAGCAGTATAATTGTAAGAGTCTACCTATAGGAGATGTCCAGAATAGGCAAATCGACAGAGAAAGTAGATTCGCAGTTGCCTAGGGCTGGTGATGGGAGGGGGTAGGTGAGAGCGATGAGGGTGGTAGGGAGTGCCTGCTCGTGAGTATGGGGTTTCTTCTAGGTGATGAAAATGTTCTAAAATTAGACTGTGATGATGGCTGCGTAAGTCGATGAATGTACCCAAAACCATTAAATTGAACTGTATACTTTTCATGGATTAATTGTACAGTGTATGAATTAAAAGCTGTTAAGAAAAAAAAAGAGACATTACATAACTGATGAAGGAAGGCAATAGTTTTAAGGTATAAACCAGTGTCCTACTTTCTTTCACCCACACCCTTCAGTGTGTCCACACACCCTGACAGCTGACTGGGCGCACACTAGGAACTGGAACACAGAGTAGGACTTGGTCCTGATTCACCAGCAGCTTCGGCTGACTGAAGCGATTATATTCCAGTTCACCTGGGAGATGATACTGTATAAACATCACTTCCTCTGTAGGAGTTTTAATTAGAAACTCCTATAGGAAAACGATGTATGTTTAGTGTAAATAAATTCAATTCCCTGACTGACAGCTGATTTAATCTTATATAGTATTTTACCTGGCAGCTATAAATAGCAATCAAGCATCATGTCAAAGCCCAGATTTCCTAAATTCCCTAGATTTTTAAATATCTACCTGCACCAAAGGATGGGCTATTAGAATAACACCTCATACGTGATATTACCACACCAGGAGGAAAAAAGAAAAGAATCTCCCAAAGTCTCCTAGGGTTTCTTAAAATATCTATTTTAGTCTTTTTTTTTTTTTTTTTTTGGCAGGAAGACAGGATGAGGTAAGGCAGGTGACTTGGCGGGGCTTATGGACTTTAAACCTAGGTAGAATTCAAAAATCCACAAAGATTACAGTTCTACTTAGATGATTTTAAATATAACCGATGCCAACGCATTAAACTATTGACAATGACAGCAGCAAAACAACACTGTTAAAAGTCACAATCTGTGAAGATTAACAATAGACCTGACCAACTCCATATAACAGTGAACAACTCACTTGAAGAGTTCATACACTCCAACTGGCTAGAAATTTTTCTACAAGTTACTATCGCAAGTATTTCTGAAGCCCACTTACTTTGGCAGCATCAAAAATCTTCATAACTGCCGCTGAAATTTCTGGGCCAATTCCATCGCCTGGAATTAAAGTTACTGTCTTGACCTGAATATAAGAAAGCATCAAAGAAGACCATCACAATTGATTTCTGGAGGCTGAAAAAAGAACATCCTTGACAAAGAAATCTAGTTTATGGGTTTTCTCAACCCATAAGAAGTGTATTTAAGAAAACTGACCTACCTTCCAGAGACTCACCAAAGTGGAGGCAAGAATCAAAAGACTCTACAACTCTACTCTCTCCCCGAGTTCACAGGTTTTAAAAAGAACTTAAGTGATGCTCTTTAGATAAAACAAAACAAAACAAAAAACTTCCAAGTAAACTTCCCAATTGATATTTTTTCCCAGACTACAAAGAAACCAATTAATTCAGTCTGTAAAACAGAAGAGAAAAAAAAATTTCAACAACGTTCTCTCTCTAAAATTTAGAGGATTTCCCATGAAGGCAAATGCTTTCTTTACTCTCCATCGGGACCCTGGAAAGTTCAGTTTCTCATACAACCCATTCAGTCTTACAAAACACTTTCAGGCACTTACTTCCAGAGTACCACTGAGGTCTGTTTTGGCACTCAGAAAAAAAATCAGACTTCACATCAAGAGAAGGTCTCCATTTCCCCGAATTCCTTTATAAAATTGGCTCCTTAATGATAAAAGTAATCTAAATAAACTCAGCCAAGTTTATTTGGAACCAATAAGAATAGCATATGTGATCATACTGGCAAATTCTGAGTTACGCTTTGACAAGTGTATTTATAAGGTAACATCAACAATCTATTTCACAGGCTTCAAACAAAATTAAGCCGGCATTTCAAACACAGAGATAAAAATGTGTAAAGGGAAACAAAGAGAGGATCTAAATGAGAATTTCCATTTGGAAACTACGTATGTCATTATCTGGGGACTTTCTTCAACCTAGAAGTTTGTCCTGGACAATGGTCCCTGACCTTTTTTGGTTCAAGGTGCCTGTCTACTTTTTTTTTTTTTTTGTCTTTTTGGGGCCACACCTGCGGCATATGGAGGTTCCCAGGCTAAGGCTCAAATTGGAGCTGTAGCCGCTGGCCTACACCACAGCAACAGCAACGCGGGATCTGAGCCACGTCTGCGACCTACACCACAGCTCATGGCAACACTGGATCCTTAACCCACTGAGCAAGGCCAGGGATCAAACCTGGGTCCTCATGGATACTAGTCATATTCATTTCCACTGAGCCATGATGGGAACTTCTACATTTTTTTTTAAAAAATCACTGATTCAAGTTCCCCTGGTCTTTTGCCTTCCAATGATATTCCCTTAGCAGGCGAACTAATTACTTCTGAATTTTTCTATACAACTAAAGAAATCTTTTCTTTTTAAAATTAGTTTCTCTTCCTATTTCTTTCAAATATAACCCCCTCCCCACCAGGCTAATATATTTTTTTAATGGATAGCCTGGAAATTAAACAATAGCAGACAGCAATGATCATCTCATGAGCTTTCAGACTGCGTTTGAAATGCTAGCTTAGCTCTCTTTGAACTTGAAATGCAAGCCTCATTTGCATCTTTTGCAGCAAAAGCAGAGCCAAAAGAACCCCTTTGGCTTCTTCTTCCTGTTCTCCCAATATGTAATAACAAATGCCACCAGAAAAATCTACTTTACTTCTATAGTACAGAAAGTAAATGAACAAAGCTGTACTATGATATCATAAGCCCTCATAGAATAAAATGTTACATGGGAGTATAGGAATTATGAAATCCAAATCAGATTCTGTAAGAAGGGGGCAAAATAAAAACATACAGGAGGTCACTGACCCACAGTCTTAGAATGCTCTAAAAATGTGGTCTCAGCTTTTAAAGCACAGAACCCTAATGCTGGGAATTCCAAAAGCAGCAGGTTTAACAAGAAATAAACGAGCCACTAACAGGAGAGTCTCTGAAGACTACATAAGGAAAATATATGTAAGCCTATAGGGCTTACAGATGTTTGAGGCGGTCCTAATTGGCAATCAATCTACTGTTTCCAGGGAAGCTCACTAAATAAAAATGCAAAGCAGTTTTGGAAGCTTCTCAACAATTTTCTCTCAACTTAATACTAGTTTTGAAAAAAAAATTGCTGATACAAATGAAACTGTGAAATAAAGTAACAGGCTCAGGGGTAATTTCTATCTATTTTTAACAAGTCTCTTTCAATACATTAATGTGACAGGCTTAAATAGCCAGCTATTATACAATTCTTTTAACCGTGCAAATGACTTAATAGATGTATTATGCATATTGACCAATAATTTAAATGTACCATATAAGTACGGCCAATTTTCCCTAATTTTAAGTAAATTACATGCCATATGATGTGTTAGAGCATCCTTCTTGAGAAACTTCTAAAAGGAAAAAATAAAAGACATAATTATACTCACACCACCAGCAAAACCTCTGGTCACCTGTTTTTGGTTGTAGAAGGCCCCCAGCAGCCGAGAGACCTATGTTTAATATCAACAAAGAAGTGTTATGCATAGAATTAAACAACATATAGTTAAAAGGTAAAGATGAAGCCACTTCTGACAAGTTTGCGCGGATATATTCAGAAACTTCTGAGGAATATTTTTCTCATGCATTAGCTCCCTGTAACAAGCGCTCTCGAATTTGAAAACTGGAATATTCAATTTACCTTTGCTTTGAGAATTTAAATACTATACACATGCTTTTAAAGTCAATGTTATGAATACAAGCTGTCAAAAGATGAGGTAGAATGGAACTCTACTTTTGTAGCCCAAACATCAGATTTTTCCATGATCTGGAAGTTCTCAAGTCATCGCTCTTGATAACACCCAGTTAACACTATCACACTGGGTCACACATTCTAAGAAAACTATCACTTTTTTTTTTTTAACATGGGCACACCTGTGGCATAAGGAAGTTCCCAGGCTAGGGGCTGAATCAGAGCTGTAGCTGCCGGCCTACACCACGGCCACGTCAACACCAGATCTGAGCCGCATCTGTGACCGAGGCCACAGCTTGTGGCAATGCCAGATCTTTCTTTAACCCACTAAGCAAGGCCAGGGATCAAACCCATATCCTCATAGAGACAATGGTGGGTTCTTAACCCACTGAGCCACAACAGGAATGCCAACTATTGCTAATATTAAGAGCCAGCAGGATCCTTAACAAATCGCAGAGCCCAATTCATTCATTATATAGTGGAGACAGTGGATCCAAAGAGTAGGGATTTGCATAAGGTCACAGAGTGACCACACAGAGACCAGAATCCAGGGCTCCTGACCTCTAGTCCAGGGCTCCTCCGGTGACACACTATGCCTATTCTTCTCCATGAATACTAAGAAATTACACTTCATGATAAAAATCCAACAAAGTTTATTTAATACCATTTTGATAGCTGTGACACACAGAATGAAGATTTTATAAAAATATAAATTGTAAAGGATTATTCTGAATAGTCATATTACGTTATAATAAATATAATCAAAGAAATTGCGTATATAGACCAAAGGTATTAAAATGCATTAAAAGTTCTAAAGGTTCATAACTTTTTTACATGCTAGATACATGAGCAAAGATACGTTTGTTATATCCTGTCTTAGTATTTCTCTGGGGGGGACAGTCTTATAAGTCCTAAACCTTTGCTGTAACAACGGCATCTCCTAGAGACCAACAGCCAAGACCAACCAACAGCCAAGAAGGGATGAACGAATTGTCTCCTCCAACCTGGCATCTACACTCATCTCTGTGCTCTGAAAATAAAAGATAAGGCGAGACCCAAAAGAACGCGCTATGCCAAAACCACCAGCCAAAAACTTAATCGTAGGACGTGATTAATCCACCAGCAAATGGGCTATTGGAAGAGACCATTTAAAAGCTACGTTATAAAATCTGCATGAGTCCTTCTCCCCATCCCCCCAAAAGAGAGAAAAAACATTCACTCAAAACAGGTCCAGGTCTTTGGGACAAGAGACCCAACCAAAATGAGTGACTCAAAATGAAAATCCATGAGGCAAAGATTTTCATGTTTTGTTCACTGTGCGATCTCCAGTACCAAGAACTGTGCCTAGCTGATAGCAGGTAGGTGTTCAGAGTATTTTTGGAAAAATTGAGGCCAGCCTCAATCATCTATCTGATGAGTCCCCCACTACAGCAAACAGCTTTAATACTTGCACTTATTTTCTTCAGCAACCCATTTTTTCCCATGTTTGTTATCTCGCCTTTGTGATCTTAGTACTGTATGTAAATCATTAGAATGACCCAGAACTTAAAGTAAAATGAGATTTTTTTTTTTTGTCTTTTTGCCTTACCTAGGGCCGCACCCGCAGCATATGGAGGTTCCCAGGCTAGGGGTCTAACAGGAGCTATAGCTGCCGGCCTTCGCCACAGCCACAGCAACGCAGGATCCAAGCCGTGTCTGCAGCCTACACCACAGCTCACGGCAACGCCGGATCCTTAACCCACTGAGCAAGGCCAGGGACCAAACCCACAACCTCATGGTTCCTAGTCGGATTCGTTAACCACTAAGCCATGACGGCAACTCCTCATTTCCTTTTTTCCCTTCATCCTCCAACTTAATATAAACACAGTGTTGAATATATGGCAGGTACTCAATAAAAGCTTGCTGAAGGGGAATTGCCTCATTGTAATTATAGTATTTTAGAACCAGAAAGCTCTTTAGAAACCCACCGTTTTCTCTAAATAAAGCTTTTCTAGGAAAAAAAAAATTAGCTGCAGACCTTTTTCAAATAAAACCTTAAATGGAACTCAAATAGGGGATCGCTCTTATTGAAACTCACATCCAGCTCAGTAATCCCACAATCCTAGGACATTAGCTTCTAAGGCACCTTCTGCTCCAGTCCCCAAGGGAGAAACTTGCCCACTGAGGTCAAATGACTGCCAAAGGTCACAAAGGGAGTCCATTTCAGAGGAGAACTTCATCCTCTGATTCCACAACCCAACACCTTCTGAATACCTACTGTGTGTTTTTTTCTTGTAGACCACACTAAAGGCAAAATAAATTCACTAGCACATTTACCAGCTGTTTCAGTCCCTCATTCTGATGTCTTAATGTACCTGCCAAAGATGATTAGGTGTTCAGTGTAAGCTCAGTGATTAAAGGACTGACTTCTGTTTAGGCAGTGACACAGAAGTTGCTACCTTCAGGAGCGAATGTGAAATAAGTTACCATCACACATAAATCACGTATAAATGAAGAGGGTAACAAAGCAGAACCCAGTTACTGGGGGGAAAAAAAAAACTGATACCCAACTGTCTGCTTAAAAACTGTAAGTATTTCTGTATTCCTTCTGCATGTTCCTTTCACATTATTTGAATCAATCCTCAAACAGCTCTAGGAAACAAGTATAGTTATTTTACAGATGGGCTTATTAAGGCTCAGAGATGCTAAGTAATTTGCTCAGGGTCACAAAGCCAATCAGTGGCACTGCCAGGATTTAAACCTAAGACTCCTCAATTCCAGTGAAGAGCTCTTTTCACTAAATAACAATACATGTGGACTTCGCTTTAAACTCAAAGAAATACCATATCAAATTTTGCAGAAAAGAAATTGCTTATGGTAGTTTCCTAGGGGTTCACTCTTGAAGAGCAACAGGAGGCTGGAGGGCCCACTCTTCCCTCTGCCTATCATTGCGTGACTTTGGCCAGGGAGCAGGCAGAATGGGACTTAGAAGTGGGAGCGGAGACACCTGTTCTGATACCTGCTTCCTGTGTGACCTTGAGCCATTGAGTTTTCGGGCACAGTTAGTTCCACTGAGGAACCAATGAATAGCAGCGATGGTCTGAAACCCTTTCTAGCTCGGGCATCCGAGCTGTCAGGGGGGGCTAAATAAAAGGTGAAAGGGAGGCGCTGAGGGTCTCCCTCTCCCCAGGTGTTCAGACAGCAATTTCAAGGTGCAAGGTGCCCCGTGTCCTCTGAAGGGTAAGGAACTACATGAGCATACCGGGAAGAGCTCCAAGGGGGAAAAGTCTGGCAAGAAAACGACCTCGGGATTCCCTCACCTGGGAAAACCTCGCAAGCCTAACGCACATGCCCTCGGGCCAGGGAGGTCACGCGACCCGGCTGGAGCAGACATCGGGGTAGGCCCGGGCCGTGTTGCGGGGGACTCTCCACGCGATCAGCAGACTGCAGGGCCGCAGCCTCTGAAGCGGCCGGGATGGCGTAGTCGGGGCGGCGGCTCCGATGACCTTCCCGGGTTGCGCGCGAGGCCTGGCCTTCAGCGCGGGAAGATGCGAGCGGCGGCACCCGGGTATCGCCGGGAGCAGGGCCAGGGTCCCCAGGCCTTGACCTTGATGCCGTCCCCGCCTCAGGCACGACCTTCCGGGAGCACGGCCGCCTTCACATCGCACGCGGCCAGGCGCACGGGTGGCCAAGACAGGCTCCCTAACTGTACCCAACGGGCCGCGCGCCGCCGCCTCCCCGTCCGGGTCCGCGCGCCTGCCCCCGCCCAGCACGCGGCCCGCCCGCGGGCCACACGCGGGCCTGCCGCGCGCTCACCTTGGAGATCCACGCCGGCCCAGCCATCGCACTCCCTCCTCACACGGCGGCGACAGCGGCGGCAGTAGTACGCAGCCGCACAGCCGGCGCCCCAGCGCCCGCGGGCCCCGCCCCTGGAAGCCCCACCCCCTGGAAGCCCCCGCCCCGGGCCCGCCTACGGGATTCTCCGAACTCGCTCCTGGTCCCGGCCTCGGACAGCGCCGGCTCCGCTGGCCAATCGCCGGGCTCTCCTCGCGGCGACGTTCGGAGCACAGAACGGAGCAGCGACCCGGAAGCTACCGGTCGGGATCTCTGGTAGGAGTCCTTCCACTCCTTCATTCATGGATTTCACTGTTTAGGTGGGATGTTTGTTCCGCGCCCACTAGATGCCAGTCACTCTTCTAGATTTGAGGAATTAACTTCTCTCACAGACTTTACAATCTCAGGGAGGGAAATAGAGCCTTTGCTCGGTCCACAAATATTAATTTTTATTTTTTAACAGTTTCATTGAGGTTTAACTTATATACCATAAAATTCATTCAAGAGTTCCATGATTTTTAGTAACTGGAAACAGTTGCACAACCATCACAACAATCCGGTTTATTTTTTCACAGCTTTTTTTTTTTTTTTTTTTTTTTGCTTTTTAGGGCCTCACTGGCAGCATATGGAGGTTCCCAGGCTAGGGGTCTAATCGGAGTCACAACTGCCAGCAAGGCGGGATCCCAGCCGCGTCTTTGACCTACATCACAGCTCACAGCAATGCTCGATCCTTAACCCGCTGAGTGAGGCCAGGAATTGAACTCACAACCTCATGGTTTCTAGTCAGATTCATTTCTGCTGCGCCAGGACCGGAACTCCTTAACAGATTTTATTGAGGCATAACTTATATACCATAGAATTCACTCTAAGTTCAATGATTTTTACTAAATGTAAACAGTGGCATAACCATCACCACAATCCAGTTTTTGAACCTATAGAAATGTTCCTTGTGTCCATTTGCAGTCAGTCCCAGCTCCCTGCAACTACTGATCTGCTTTCTGCCTTTACAGCTCTACAAATATTTTTGAGTGTCAACCAGGTACCAGGCACTGTTCTTGCTGCAGGACTTACATACAGGGAGACAGAACACCAAAGCCTTTTTGCCACGAAGCAGCGTTTATTCCTGCAGGGGCTGGCTCAGCGGATTCACATCCAAAGACTGAGCCCGGAACCCAGCAGGGCTCTGTCTTATATGCCCTCCGTTATTTTTTTCTTTTACACTTTGGTCCCTTTGTCCCCCTTATAAGGTAACATACATTCTGTAATTTCTGAGTGGACAGTTATAGATAACGGCCTGCCTCATGGATACAGGTTATGCTAAATTGTTGCAGAACTGCGCCTGCGCACAGATGCTGGCCTTGCATGTTGCTTTCCGTTTGTTCTGGGAGGGCCCTGCCCCTAGCCACTACATTCTACATGCTGGCGCTTACACATCAATAGGATAGAAAGGCACCAATCAGGTATCGCACAAACATAGAATTTAAAACTGTGATAAGTGTCAAGAAGCAAAAGTGCAAGGAGCAATGAGAAGGTAAAATCAAAGATATTCAAATCTAACACAGAGGCCAGAGAAGACCTCTCTGAGGAAATAATAAACATACCTACCGGAATTCCCGTCGTGGCGCAGCGATTAACGAATCTGACTAGGAACTATGAGGTTGGGGGTTCGGTCCCTGGCCTTGCTCAGTGGGTTAACGATCCGGCTTTGCCGTGAGCTGTGGTGTACGTCGCAGCCGCGGCTCGGATCCTGCGTTGCTGTGGCTACAGCATAGGCTGGTGGCTACAGCTCCGATTAGACCCCTAGCCTGGGAACCTCCACATGCCGTGGGTGCGGCCCTAAAATGACAAAAAGCAAAAAAAAAAAACCCGAAACAAAACATACCTACTGCCCTTCCTCCTCATCCTCTCCTCAGCAGCCACACAGTCCTAAAGCTCTGCTGCTCTTTGGGTAGCAGGGTAGTTGGGTAACAGGGTGATTTAGACAGAGTCTCTCCGCTCCCCACCCTGGAGAAGTGGAGTAGCTACCCATCCACCCAGAAAGGTAGTGAATTAGGTGCAGAAGTGATGCCAATGGCTTTCATAAGATAAAACAATAAAGAACAGCTAAGTCTGTGGCTTGTCAGGACAGAGGGCTCTCCTCTGTCTCTTCTCCTGGGGCTTTCCTCTCATCAGGCTCTCGCAGCCCCTCCCTGAAGTGTTCGCCACAGTTCCACTCCACCCCATGCCCAGTGCCAGCCCTGCCCTCCTTCAGGACTGACCATCTCATGCCCAAAACAATTGCAGCAGCCTCCTCACCTTCCAGTCCTTTCTCCACACAGCCCGCTCCATCACTCACAGCTCTGACCAGGGCCCAGTCGGGCCCTAAAACCTCGTGGCTTCCCCTTGCGTTCATCTCATACCACTGTCTTTTTTCAGCCGTATTTCCTGCCACTCTTTCCAACCCCAAAGTCCTGGAGCACCAGCCAAGTAGGGCTTCTGGCCAGCTCCCAAATGCCTCCCGTATTTTATCCGCCCTATGCTACCGCCTTTCCCTCCGAATGCCCTTTTGCCCCCGTTTTCACTTGAAATTCCAGCCACTGTCAAGACTCAGCTCAGACCTTGGTTCCTTTTGGAAACCAGCCCCCAAAACTCAACCACGTATCCCGTCTCAGCGCCCCCTAGCGCCTGGTTCTCAGACCTTGGTTCCTTTTGGAAACCAGCCCCCAAAACTCAACCACGTATCCCGTCTCAGCGCCCTCTAGCGCCTGGTTCCCATCTCTCCCGGAGACGGTATCGCATCCTCCGCTGCTAGGTACCACTGAGATCGCCACAAGCCCGGAGACCCTCTGTGATGTCTTTGTTTCTGGAATATAGACCTATACACTGAGCATACTGGCTGCTCAGCGGTTACAAAACAAATGCCAAAGGACTTTCTCCAACATCCATTTAATCTTCAGAACAAGTCCGTGAAGAAACTCAGGTGCAGCTAGTAAGCAATGAAGCTGATGTTATAGACTAGGACGCCCCCTAATTTCTGAGGCAGTTCCAACTGCTAAGCTTCCCCCGAGGATGGGTTCATTCAGCTCAACAAAGCCTTCCCAAGCTGAGTCCCTGCCAGGTGCATCGTGAGGACAAAGAAATGAATCAGCCAGCCCGGCCCTGAGTCTAGTGACGGGGAGACATAGAAGAAATTAACCCATGACAGGTGCTCTAACAGTTTGGGGGGGGGGGCGTCCACGATGGAGATGGCATTTGAATCAGTCCTTGAAGAGGTGAAGGAGGTCAGCGACCTGAGATGGGCCGAGAGGGGGTCTGGGCCAGCAAAGATTTAGAGGCAGGAAAGTGTCCAGTCCTCTGAAGCTTGGGTTCTCAGCCCTGGATGGACCTCAGAGGCTTCCCAGTCCAGCTCCCACAGCAGGGTGCTCCCTGACTCCAGAACAGCTGGAGGGACATCAGGGAGACAGAAAAACACCTCTGGAGTTCCCGCTGTGACTCAGTGGGTTAAGACCCTGACTAGTATCCATGAGGATGTGGCTTCAATCCCTGGCCTCTCACTCAGTGGGTTAAGGATCCCAGATGCAGCTAGGACCCCACCCCTAGCCTGGGAATTTCCATGTGCTACAGGTGTGGGCTGTAAAAAGAAAAAAAAAATTAAAGAAAGAAAAGAAAACTGCCTCCCCCTCAGCTGGGACCCGTTCCCCGAGTCTGTGTGCAGGCTCCAGAACTCCCAGGCACCACTCCTCGTACACGTTCTGGAGTTCCTCCGACCTGCAGTTCACGCTCCTAGGGACAAGCCCCTTTGTCCGGACCCTTGCACTTTGTAGTGTCCAGAGATCCCCTCAGCGAGGTTTGTTTGGACCAGAGAGTGGGAAAACTTTGCCACTCAGGAGAAGGATCTAGGTGTGCCCTTATCTATGACCACAATTTACTACCCAGTCCAGGCAGGTTTCACTCTAAAATTTTTAATTAAGATGGCAATTTTCAAATTCAAAAATCAGCAAAATAGCAATGTAATTATTCACATACTAAAGGCTTTTTAAAAAATTTTACAAAAGGAATACAAATTTATTTCATCAGTTTCCCTAGTTTATTTTCCAAAAAATTAGGACTTTAGTAAATAAATGGGCAAAGGGACCTGAATCATCAGCTCACAAAGAAACACAAACTTTTTCAATGTCCGACCATAACTATAATCATCACATGGTTACGTGCAAACATTTTAAAAACTAGAAGCGTTTGCTCCTTCTATGAGAAACTGTAACTAAAATGCTAATGTTATATACTATCTAAGTTATGGTAAAACTGCCAGACTCTCAGTTTTGTCTGGCCTTATAAATTGCCACAGTCTTTTTGGAAAACAGTTTAGCAGGGTGGCTCAAGAGCTATTAAGTTTTCTTACTTTTTACCTAGTAAATTCATTCCTGAGAATTAATCCCCTAGAGAAATCTCCTAAGAAAAATCCACAAAGCCACCAGCACAAAGATACTTATTATAGGATTATCTATAATTTTTTAAATGAAAACCGAAACAGTCTAGATAATTAAAAGGAAGCGAGAAATTCTCATTGTGGCTCAGTGGATTAAGAACCTGACATAGTCTCCGCAAGGATGCCGTTTCGATCCCTGGCCTTGCTCAGTGGGTTAAGGATCCAGTATTGCAGCAAGCTGTAGTGTAGGTCACAGATGTGGCATGGCTGTGGCTGTGGCGCAGGCCAGCAGCTGCAGCTCCAATTTGACCCCTAGCCTGGGAACCTCCATATGCCGCGGGTGTGGCTCTAAAAAACAAAATTAATAATAATAATAATGATAATAATGTTTTCAAGATTTATCCATGTGTGTTGGAAAAAACTCATGGAAAAAACTTTTCCACCTGTGCCTTTCCTAACTCTTATACTACTGCCACACTCACAATGGGCTTTAAATCTGAAGTTCCCACAACCTCCTCCTAGTTTTCGATTAATTTGCTGGAGAGGCTTCACTGAACTCCATGTAACACGTACATTTACCATTTTATTAAAGGATCTGATAAACGATATAGCTGAATAACCAGATGAAGAGAGACCTAGGCTGAGTCCTGGGAGGGTCCCAAGCAGAGGAGCTTCTGTCTCTGGGGATCTGGGCTGTGTTCACGAAGCCGGTAACTCTGTGAACCCCACACCTTTCGGGGCTTATATAGAGGCTTCATACCATAGGCATGACGGACCATTTACTGCATTTCCAGCCCTTTTCCCTTCCCGAGAGAATGGGGGGCAGAGCTAAAAAATCCAGCTGTTATTACGGGGCCAAATCCACCATGCAGCTGAGTATATTGGAAGATCTAATTGGCTCTGTTCAATGACTCATGAACTGGGCAGCCTCTCATCTAGGAGGCACCGCTGCTATCACTTCTATTGGGTCAGGCTACAGATGGAGTCCCCACCCCCTATGTCAGAGGAGCCCCCACCCCCTGAGGGTCTGGACAGGTACACACATCGCCAAGAGACAAGCACCTGTGCCGTGAGCCTCTCAGCCTGTGTTGATCTGTCCATCCCGCACAGAGATGCCTGCAGTGTTTATGGGCCAAACATGCACTAACACTCTGCTGCACGCGCCTCTCTTCAGTGGCATTTGGAGAGCAATCTGGGGCTGCAGAGCCCCTGTGACTCAAAGCTCCAGGGCTCTCCAAACTTCTACAGTGAAAACTGAACTCATCACTCTCTCCCCGAAACTGCCCTCCCTCGTGTGTTCCCCATCTCAGCCAAGCGCCCTATCACACCCCCCCACCCCACCCCGAGATGGCTGCCCAAACCTAAACCAGGGTGTTACCTTCAACCCCTTCATCATGCAAAAAGCTCCTCTGTGTGTCTACTATATTCCATGGCTAGGCACAGGGAAGGAAGCTGAGATACGGAGGGGAAGTCTCTGCCCTCTAGGATTTTAGAGTCTCAACACTGTCAGGTAGGGCCTGCTTCCACTTTTTAATATATTTTTTTAGCGTGTGTCTTTTTAGGGCCGCACCTGCAGCATATGGAGGTTCCCAGGCTAGGGGCCTCCGGCCTGCGCCACAGCCACAGCAACACCAGATCCGAGCCGCATCTGTGACCTACACCACAGCTCACGGCAATGCCAGATACTTAACCCACTGAGTGAGGCCAGGGATCGAACCCGCAACCTCAGCGTTCCTAGTCGGATTTGTTTCCGCTGCGCCACGATGGGAACTCCTGAAAAACGCATTCTTTTAAAGACCATTGATACAGTATTTGCTAAGACCTTGTCCTAGAGCCTGGCGGTAGAACCAAATGAAGTGTGGTGTCAGCCTCCTGAATCTTAGTATTTGAGAGGAAATACTGCTTCCCCTTCAAAAAAGCCCGTAGGCTATGTATTCATTCACCCACCAAATATTCATGAAGAATCCTGGATTTCCTGGAGATCCAGGAAAGTTACCAGACAAGCTGTTCAGTGCCAGAATAGAGACTGGATTAAATAATGGGCTGTGAGGCATCTGTGGGTGTGGGCAATGAGGCCGACCAAGTGACAGCTCACAGAATATAAAGAGCAGCCATGTCAAGGGAGAGCCCAAGATAAGCGCCCTCTAGGGAAAGATAAGTCTTCAGGAAGTAATGATGTTAAAATTACCCCTAAGATAAAGAAGACTCAGGTGAGCCAAGATAGCTAGCAGGTCATATTAGCAGGTGGCCTGAAACTGATAAAAAAAAAAAAAGAAGAAAGAAAGAAGAGGAGTTCCCGTCATGGCTCAGTGGTTAACGAATCCGACTAGGAACCGTGAGGTTGCGGGTTCGATATCTGGCCTCGCTCAGTGGGTTAAGAATCTGGCCTTGCCGTGAGCTGTGGTGTAGGTCACAGATGCGGCTCGGATCCGTGTTGCTGTTGTTGTGGCATAGTCCGGCGGCTACAGCTTCGATTAGACCCCTAACCTGGAAACCTTCATATGCCGCCGGTGCGGTCCTAGAAAAGGCAAAAAAAAAAAAGAGAGAAAGAGAGGTAGGTGAGCAAAAGATCTGAGTGTAGGACTAGAGAGTGACTCATTGAACCCACGGGCTTACTAGAGGGAAGACTTTCTGTAGGAGGCGTTCCTGCCCAGGTCTTGGGTCCAGAGCACTTCATCTCTGCCCTCAGAGTCCACTTAGGGAGTTCCCACTGTGGCACCTCGGGATTAGCAGCGTCTTGGGAGTGCTGGGACGCAGTCCAAATCCCTGGTCCATAGCATTGCCAAAGCTATGTTGTGAGGTGCAACGGCAGCTCAGATCTGATCCCTGGCCTGAGAATTCCATGTGCCGCAGGGTGGCCAAAAAAATAAAAATAAATAAAATTAAATTTAAAAAATTTATATGAAAAAAGGTCAACTTAGATGCTAAGTCCTAGACTGACAATTCGCAGATCATGACATTTCAGTCGAGGAGAGGGGACTTTGGGAAGAAATTAACATTTTATTGTATTTACTGAGACGCTTTACTTCCTATCAGGTTCACGCCTTGGCATTTCGGCATCACCGTAGCACCCTCAGACTACCCCTGTTGCCACCTCCTGATGTTACATCCTTTACAAAGGCTGCAACTGCCTAGGAGTTAGCCCCCTTTAAACAGCAGTAACCCCATGTTCCCTGCCCCTAGGCAGTGTGGTCAAGACAGCCAGAACCTAGATTTAAATCTGCCCATCTCTGGCTGCATGGCTTTGCGCAAGTCACCTTTCCTATTTCTTCATCTGTGAAATGGCACAACACCAAACCCTACAGACTTAAGAAGTGTTTGTGCAGGAGTTCCAGTCGTGGCTCAGTGGTTAACGGATCCGACTAGGAACCATGAGGTTGCACGTTCGGTCCCTGGCCTTGCTCAGGGGGTTAAGGATCCGGCGTTGCCGTGAGCTGTGGTGTAGGTTGCAGATGTGGCTCGGATCCCGCGTTGCTGTGGCTGTGGCGAAGGCCAGCAGCTACAGCTCCTGTTAGACCCCTAGCCTGGGAACCTCCATATGCCGCGGGTGCAGCCCTAGATAAGGCAAAAAGACAAAAAAAAGTATTTGTGGAATAATCATGTTCAGTAAGCGTAAAGCATCCAACCCAATCCCAGGCACAGAGCAGGTAAATGACACTTCTTCTCCCTTTGTCCACCCTCCCCTCAAACACACATGGTCTTTCTCAGGGACCACCCCCAACGTCTGGGAACAGCAGAGCATGATTAGAAATCAGAGAAGGAGGTGAGAGTTCTATTTTGACCCTTCCCAGCTGGGTGGCAGTGGGCAAGTCACTTTGTCTCTTTGAGACCAGGGTTTCTCATCTGTAACTTAGGAATCGTTATGCCGTGCCCTCCTCATGGCGTTGTTGCAATAGTTCAACAGAGAGGGCCTCATTTAGGGCAATGGCAACAGCAATCGAAAAGGATCTGGGAAGGGAATATTCCAGCCAGGTGGGTTGCTTCTATTTATTGCTTGTGAGAGGAGGGACTCCCAGAACTGAAAACACAGCCCTCTTTGTAGAAGTTCTGGCTTTTCCACCAAGACTACCTGGCCTGCAAATGAGCAGCATGTTAGCAACTGTAAAAGAATGTATCAGAGCAGTTTCTGAACACACAGAATTCTGGCCTATTCATGAGCAATGGGGAACCTAAGATGTTTGTAGTTAGCAGCGGCGGGGTCTGGAAAGGGCTTCGGTTTCTCCAGCTCTGTGGGAGAAAAGGCCTGTACAGATGGACAGAATCTTTTTTTTTTTTTTTCTCTTAATGGATTTTATTTCACTTATAGGTGTGCATAAATCATCACAAGTCAATTTTACAGATTTTGTATCCCAAACCCCCAGTGCATCCCCCCACCCCCCCAGATTGTCTTATTTGAAAAACCAAGGTTTTCCAAAGTCTGTGAGTCATTGTCTGCTCTGTAAGAAGGTTCATTGTGTC
>PVHT021183629.1:21127466-21178881 GCA_004024745.2 Catagonus wagneri
CTATCCACTCTTCTGTGGATGGGCATTTAGGTTGTTTCCATGACCTGGCTATTGCATAGAGTGCTGCAATGAACACTGGAGTACAGGTGTCTTTTCGGGTCATGGTGTCTGCTGGATAGATGCCCAGGAGTGGGATTGCTGGATCAAATGGTAATTCTATTTTGAGTTTTCTGAGGAATCTCCAGAATCTTATAAAGGCCTGTCTCTTGCCTGAAATTCCACATTCTCTCAGTCGCTGGTCACATATCCCACTTTCTTTCCCACAGCTGTCTGCAATAAATGAATGTCCAATATAAATGAAGGATGGTGGGGCAGCCTCTGAAGGCTGGTCATCCATCCTCTGGGCTTCTGAATTGTTTCCTGCCCCTCGGACAGCAATTGATTATGCCTCTGATGACTCTTACAATATCAACAGGGAGGCTTGTCTGTTTAGCTGCTGTCCTTACCACAGGGTGGCAAAATAATGCTGGAAAACCCCAACCAGGAACCTCAGGTATAAAAAGAAAATGTAAAAAAAAAATACTAAGGATCGTCTGCCAAACTTGGACCCTTGCTCCTACTGAACCCTCCACCTGCAGCCTAAGCCCTGAGGCCACCAACGTCAGCATCACCTGAACCTGTGGGCCGCCCACACTCTTGGCCACCCCAAAGCTAAATCAGAAACTCTGGATGGAGCCTCCCAAGTCATTCTGATGCACCGCTCTCAGTGGTTAAAGAAACAAACCACCTATTTTGAAGCATAAAGTCCTGACCGCCTCATCAATGTCCAGGCGTGGTCTGAGCCAGTGCTGGAGTCCAGCTCCGGTTCTGCCACTTCCCAGCTGTGGAAAACCTGGACAAGTTACTGAATGACTCTCAGCCTGTTTCCTCACCTGTAAAATGGTGATAATACTTAGAGAATCACTGTCCTGGGGTTAGAAATAACAAATGTGTGAGCCAGACCCCTAAAAGTTATCTAGTGAGCAGTGGCCCCACTTGCAGCATGCATAGCGTTTGCTTAAAAGCCCCAGAAGACGTCCAGCAAGTCTTTGGACACAGTAAACCCTTTAAATCTTCTCAAGTTTGCATCCAAGGGCTCAAAGAAAGGCAAGCAAACCCTATGCTCCTCCGCAAAAGGCCCAGAGGGCCTGAGGTACTCTGCCCAGGTCGCAGTCAAAGGCCAGATCAGCCTCCCCGGGCCTGGCCCGGGAGGGAGCCTTAGAGGTCATCTTGATTGACCCCCTCCTTTTCCGAGGAGAGACGGCGTCGAAGGCCCCGCGGTGAGATGCTAGCAGAGCTGCCCCAGCCCCATCCCCGCGCTCATAGTCCAGGGCTCTCCCCTTGCTCCTCGCCGACGACCCCTGCCCAGGTCAAGGGACGCCAAGCACTCATTAGCCTCCACTGCACCTTTCGATGTGCCCAAGTCCCGCACTCTCACTCCGCGCCCCTGGCGCTCTGGCGGCCGGAAGTTCCTGGGTCCGCCCAGCCAACGCGGGAACCGGCGCTAGACCTGCCGGGCAGCGCCTCCCGCGCCAGGCCGCCCCCTAGCGGGCCCGGGGCGCACTCCAGTGGGGAGCCGGGCGCCCGCCCTCTGCCGCCGCGGGGCGGAGTCGCCGCCGCTCGGGGTGGACTCCCCGCCTCCCAGGCTCCCGCCCCGCCCCCTCTGGGCGGGCAGCCGGGCGCGGCGGGGCGGGGCTGCGGGTCCGGCGGCGGTGGGACGCTGCCCGCCGCGGGGCTGCAGAGGGCCGCTGGCGCGGGGCTCCGGCGGCCGCTGATGGAAAGCGGCGCCCGGACGGGCGAGCGACGGCGCCGCGGCCACCATGGGGAACAAGCAGACCATCTTCACCGAAGAGCAGCTGGACAACTACCAGGTGAGCCTGGCCGCCCGGGTCCCCGAAGCGGCGCCCGTCGGCCCCTCCCCTCTTTTCCCGACGCTGGCCGAGGCCTCTCGAAAGCCAGTTCACCTGGTTCAAACCTTGCTTCTGCTCTCCGCTCCACGCGTGACCTTGGGACTTCTCCAAGCGAGCCTCAGTTTCCTCACCCGAGGAATGAGTGTTTTCCAGTTAGAAGATTCTAGCGTGCCTTGTTCCAGCTCCCCGCGCTCTCTCTCTCGCATTCAGACTACTTGCTCTTGGCCGCAAGCTGGAGCCTAACCCCCCCCAACCACTCTTCCCAGCGCCCACCTTGGCACGGAGATGAAGTCGTTACACGCAGGCTGGAGGAAGGCCCTCCCCCCCCCCCCCCCGAAGCCCGGGAAGCAGCCCGTGAGCTTGACTCTCAGTAAAGCAGAAATGAGCTGGGTTGGGAGTGAAGTGCATTAGCCCTTCTAGGTTGGGGGTAACTTGTTATCCGTCAGGGTCTCGCCCTCTGGCGCCAGCATCGTCACCTCTCCAGGCTCCCTCGGGCCCCCAGCAGCCATCCCCTTAGACCCTTCTAGGTCCCTTTGCCTCCAGAGCCAGGCAGCTGTCCAGGTCAGACCCCACTGCCCTCCCACCCGTGTACAGACTTTCTGTGGTGGCAGGATGGAGCCCAACCTACTCACCTGCCCAGGACCATTCCATGCGCCGTCCACTAAGCCACCCCAGAACTGTCTGTGGTCCCTTCACGCACAGGCTCTTTCCTCCCTCTCTTTGCCGGAGCTCTGGGAGGCCGCTCCTCCGTTTCCAGATGATCTCGCTTATTCTCCGGGCCCCGACTCCGATGCCTCTTTGTAGACTCTGCCAGGCAGAGGGACCCGACTGTGTTGTCACCTGGGTGGAGGGTGCTTGAGACAGACAAGCACCAGCAGGGTCTCCACAGCCGCCTGTTGCCGTCATGAATATTTATTTTGGAATCAAGCTTGAAGTGTGGGTCCTCTGATGTGGGCACAGGTGAAATAAAGGCCCCTGTTCCTCCTGGAAGCCCTGGTTGTCAATAACACAGATTTCTTAACTCCATGGGAGGCCCTAAGAAGGAAAGGGGGTGCCAGATTCATTCACAGAGCGCCTTCTGCGTACCCAGCGCTGTAATGGACGCCCTCTATGTGCCAACTCATTTGATCACGACAGGGAAGTGGACTATTAGCCCCATTTTACAGTACAGTAAACAAAGGCTGAAAAGCCGTTCGGTGTTCTGCCCAGCCAGGGTGATTCTGAGGCTCGCTCCTTTTGTTGGGCATGAGGACCACGTGTGCTCTTTGCCCTCAAGGCCCTCACTGTTTGCAGAGGGAGACCCTCGCCTCCAGTGAGAGGCGGGAGGTGAGTGCGCTCTAGGGGAGGGTAGTAGGGGGCAGTGGGAGGCCAGGAGGGACGGGGGCTTTGCTTGGACTGGTAGGTTCAGAAATAGTGCAGCGGAGTTCCCACTGTGACGCAGTGGGTTAAGAATTCTACTGCAGGAGTTCCCGTCGTGGCTCAGTGGGTTAAGAACCTGAATAGTATCCATGAGGATGCAGGGTTCGATCCCTGGCCTTGCTCAGTGGGTTAAGGATCTGTCTTTGTCCTGAGCTGTGGTGTAGGGTGCAGACAGGAGTTGCTGTGCCTGTGGGGTAGGCCAGTAGCTGCAGCTCCAGTTTGACTCCTAGCCTGGGAACTTCCTTATGCCGTGGGTGCAGCCCTAAAATGACCCCCCCCCCAAAAAAAAAAAAAGGAATTTGACTGCAGCAGCTCAAGTCACTGAGGAGGCGTGTGTTCCATCCTCAGCCTAGCATAGAAATAATGCGACACTTGCACAGACCCTTGAAAGACAGGCCGGATTTTGCCCATCAGGGCCCATGGTCCAGGCAGAAGGAACAGTTTGAATAAAGGCTTGAAAGTGGGTCCAGGCAAGCAGGTAGACCAAGCTCAGAAGTGTAGCCTCGCTTGGGTGGGGAGCCTGGGTTTCCACTCAGACCAACCTGGCATTGAGTTGCCCCTCGGAGTCAGGCCCAGGGCTGGGTTCTGATCCTTTGCCAGAGGCTGGGCTTGGTGTGAGAAAAGAGAGCTGTGAAACCTGAGAGCCGCATGCCTCCCTCCCTGGACTCTTCAACCAGCCAGGGCCTGCGGGGGGTGTGACCCCCCCCCCCAGTAACAGCCGCCCCTTCCCCCCAACTGATCCTGAGTTTCCTGCCTTCTTCCCCAGTCCCCAGGAGCCAGAGATTCTCAAAGTTCAGATTTCTTGCCAAACCATCTCTCTGCCTTCCAGATCCATCCTCTAGACCCCTCAAACTCCCCAGGGCTCACTCCCCCCCAGGACTCCCCAACCGCTCTTCCAGCTGATCTCTGCTCTCCCAGGGCCCACGTTTTCAGTCCAGAACTAGTCCTGTATCTGAGCCTCTCTGGAGGCTCCCCTGGGGACCCGCTCCTCACCCTCCCCAGCCAGGGCCACGGGCCAGGCCTCTTCCATCTCGGGTGAACTAAAGCTGTGACTGCTGCCACAGTCCTTCTCCCTCCTTCCCCTTTTCTTTCAACAGACACAGTGTGCATCACATTTGTAAAACATTTTTTTTTCTTTAAAAAGAATCCCTGGACCAGGAGTTGCACTGTGTCCATTAACCAGTCCCCTGTTGGGGTGGGAGACCCTCTGGGAGCTGTCCCTTTGTGGGTCATGAACGCCTGGAGTAGAAATGCAGGGTCAAGGACGTGAAGCGTCTTTCTGACACATGGGTGTGACCCTGTCCTCTCCCTGTAGTTCTGGTGCCGTGGGATAATGGCCTGCATGGAGCGCAGAGCAGAGCCGGCTGCGGCCAGGCTCCAGCCTCATTCTTAGTCCTCCCCTGGCGCCTCAGTTTCCAGGCACACTGAGGGGCTTCTAGCCAGGCACGGCCTCCCCTCTGCCCTTGTTCTCCTGGCGCCCTCCGCTCATGTCTTCATCAGCCCAGTCTGGCCCATCTTTCTGTTGAGACCAGGCCGTGCCTCTTTGGAGCAGCCTCCCTGAGGCCCTCCCCCGAGTCCTTCTTGTGGCCACGGCATGGTTTACACCCAGTCATCACTGTCTGTTTACACTCCGTCCCCCCTTCCTGCGTGTCCGCTGCCCAGGCACAGACGAGGCAGTGGAGAATATTGTCTGAATGAATGATACTAGTTAGAGCATGGCTCTGAGGAGGGCAAAGAATTCCAGGGATTCTAAAGTCCCAGGTTCAATTCATGGCTGGGTGGCAGATACCGTAGGGCTTAGTAAGCCATGTTCCCTTCTGGGTCTCAGTATGCCCACCTCTGAAATGGGAATAACCACTCACCCTGCTGTGCTCAGGTCACCGAGCTCTCGTGGGGGTCAGTGTAGCCGTGTGATGGTCAGCCACGTGGTGCTGAGGCCTGAGCTGGCAGAGCAGGACGGAGGGTCCACTCCAGCTGGGACGGTTGCGCCTCGGCTGGGGACCACTGGCACAGGCAAGTCAGGCGTGTGGCAGATGGGAGGCAGGGAGGCTACCTGGGCTGGAGCATGGAAAGGGTTTGGACACGCTGCTCACCTTGCAAAGGTGAGGGAGCTGCTCCAGGTGAGGGAATAGGGTGAACAGGGCTTGGAGGAGGAACTCCAGCCTTAACTGGCATAATATTTGAGCTTCTACCATAAAAGGCCAGCCTGCCCGAATCCTGAGGGCCCACCTCTCCTGGACTAGGCCCCCTCCTCCCCTTTTTCCCAGCCCTCGTGACCCTAACCTGAGCTGGGACTCTCCCCTGAAGACCTGCCCCTGTGAACTGTCAGGGGCCAGGTAGTGACTGGCATTTGTCCTCAATGGAGTTTAACGAGGAATTCCTGCAGACCTGTGGTGCCAGCTCTCTGAGAAGCCGAGAATATGGAGGGATACAGGTTTTTCTTTTCTTTTGAATAATGGGTTTTTTTTTTCTATTATTCTTGGTTTACAGCATTCTGTCAATTTTTTGCTGTACAGCAAAGTGACCCAGTTACACACCACCCACATGTACATTCTTTTTCTCACATCAGCCTCCATCATGGATACAGGGTTGTTGCTATTGTTTTTTGCTTTTTAGGGCCACACCCTCGGCATATAGAGGTTCCCAGGCTAGGGATCAAATAGGAGCTGGAGCTGCAGCTGCCGGCCTACACCACAGCCACAGCCATGTGGGCTCCGAGCCATGTCTGTGACCTACACCACAGCGCACGGCAATGCCAGAGCCTTAACCCACTGAGTGAGGCCAGGAATCGAACCTGCAACCTCATGGTTCCTGGTCGGATTTGTTTCTGCTGCGCCACGATGGAACTCCCCTGGGAAGCTTTAAAGGCACTTGCCATGTCACTCACTCCCCTGTGAGCTGCCTCCTGAGGGTGGTTCCAGGGAAATACGTCAACGGAAGAAAAAGCAAGACATCAGTCAGGGAGCAGGTTCATGGCAGCTTGATTGGTAAAGCTGAAAACTTAGACACAGCTGCGGCTAAATGTTCAGACACAGGAGAAAGTTTAGGTTATTCAGGGCGGATGCTTCAGTAAGATATTCTCCAGCCAGGAGTTCCCATCGTGGCTCAGAGGAAACGAACCTGACTAGCATCCATGAGGACGCAGGTTCGATCCCTGGCCTCCCTCAGTGGGTTAAGGATCCAGCATTGCCATGAGCTGTGGTGTAGGTTGCAGACACGGCTCGGATCTGGCATTGCTGTGACTGTGGCATAGGCCGGCAGCTGTAGCTCCAGTTCAACCCCATATGAACTCCATATGGGAACCTCTATATGCCGTGGTGCAACCCTAAAAAGACAAGAAACAGAAAAAGATATTCCCCAGCGGGTGAAATGATCATGTAACTGCTGTGGAAGGTTTATATGGAACATCTGGTCTCTCATCCCGTCAGCCTGTATTGCGTATGCACCGTGTGCCAACCATGGGAATACCCAGCAGAAGCAGGACATGGGGTGGTGGGTGTCCGATGGTCCCGGGTAGACCGCAGCTCGGTTTACGGTCAACGGGCAGTGGTCACATAGGCCTGAATTCCAGCCCAGCCCTTTGTTCTGCATGTACAACGTGCCGCTTAGGGCAAGCTATTCAACTTTGCTGAACCTCAGTTTTCCCATCTATAAAAGGGGGAGATAATGCCCCCCCCCCCCGCTGGCTACTGATGAGGATTAAGCAAAATTGGATATTCAGAGCTCCCACGGACCAGCCTGTGGTAATGGTGGACTGATTATGGTGTGGTCCTCAGCCTAGGCTGCACGTTGCAATCACTCATTGGTTCTGGAAACAGCTGTTGCCCGCATCCACCTTTAGGGCTTCTGATGTCATTGATCTGGAGTCCGTTGGTGGTGGTGGGAGGGGGCCCAGGGTGTCTAAACACTTACCCAGGAGATTATTCTCTAGAGCAGAGGCCCTCACACTTTAGCAAGCATCAGCATCGCTTGGGGGGGGGGGTGCTGTTAGAATGCAGGTTCCTGGGCCCCACCCCCAGAGTTTCTGGTTGTGGGTCTGAAGAGGTGCCTGGGAATCTGAATGTCCACTAAGTTCACAAGTGATGCTGATGCTGCTGGTCCAGGAACCTCACCTGCAGGACCGTTGACGTGGATAGATGCAAGTAGTTGCGATAGGAAACCAGGGTTCTGTGTGTGAGAAGGTTTCGCATCTGTCGCCAGTAGACCCCTTAGGTCAGGACCCAGGTACTTCCTTCCAAGCCAGGGGATGGGAGAGAGGAGACAAGAGGGGGAAGAGGGAAGAGGTTAGGGCGGGGAAAGAGCAGAAGCCAGGACGTCTCCCCCTTCCCAGTTCCTCTGACACCCCAATCACGCTGGCTGGGAGCACCCTGGCCCTTCTCGCTGGGCAGCTTTTCAGGCCGTCGCACCAGCCGCGGAGCAGGGAGGGACCTGTACCTGGAAGGCTCAGTGAGGCGGCCTTTGCTGCCTGCGCCTCCTTTCTGGAGTCTGCTGAGAAGTCAGGGGGTTCTCTGCCCTGGGTGGGGAGGGAGCACTGCCTCCCCAGCCTGAGGCCTCTTCCGGCTCCTACAAAGAAGCTGTTGCTGAAAGCCTAGCCTCCCAGGAGAAGCCCCTGTGTTTCCAAGAAGGGCAGGGCAGCAGCATATGTGTGTGTGTGTGGGAGGGGTTCCTTAGACGGACTCCCACTGAGCAGCACGTGGCTGGGGACAGACTTGTGGGTTCTCTGGGGCCTGGAAGTTGCCACCCCCTCCTGTCTTTGGCTGCCCTTCCGGAGCCCAGGGAAGACCCTAGATGTGTGTCCCACAGGCCTCCTCTCCCAGGTCCTCCTAAGTGTGCGATCCAGGGCTCCACATCTCCTCCCCTGCAAGCCTGCGCCGTGGCCATCAGTCCCCGTCAGAGCCAGTCGGGTCAGCATACGCCCTGGGAGGCCCTGCCGCCTCTGGGCCCCGGACTCCCTCATGTTGCAACAGCAGGCAGAGGCGGAGCACCCAAACAGCAGGGAGCAGCACAGAAGCCCTTCACAGCTGGACATTTTACAGAGCACTAGGTCCTTTTCACCTCTCTGCTTTCCACGAGGCCTGGCACAGCAGCCGTCATCACCAGGCCGGCCAAGCTGTGGGCAGAGCTGTGACTGTGGGAGGCGGGACAAAGGCAGGACACCACCACCCCCCACGATGAATTTGTTATCTGGGTGACCTCAGGACCAAGTGCTGCCCCCACCCCAAGTTATGCCTACCTGGGGGTCCCCTCTGTCCGGACGCTGCCGGTTCCTCCCTGTCTCCCCCTCACCCTGTCCCTTCCTCGCAGCCCCAGCCTGTCCGCTGCCTCCCTCTGTGACCTCATCGATTCCTGTGGCTTCAGATGCCAGTCAGCTGCTGCTGGCCCCCTGGTCTCTGTGCCTGGAACTCTGGGCCTCTGAGCACAAGGCTGCTCGCTGCCTGCAGCCACTCAGGACACACACCACCCGCAGCTCCGCGAGGCACCAGCCTCAGGGGACGCACCGTGGACGGGTCATCTCCCAGCCACTTCCCCCTGGTGTCCCCTGGCCCCTCAGATCAATGGCCCCCACCTCTGAACTCCACCTGCTTCGCAGGCCCTGCAGTTCCCTGGCTCAGGCCAAAAGCTTCAGGAAGCAGCTTCTGGACCCGTGAGACTGCTGCCCGCCCTGGGCTGGGCCAGGGATGGGTGGGTGGCGGCGACCCTGCTGCTCCCAGTCCTGGGCCGCTGCTCCTGTGCGGCTCTGAGGGAGGAAGGAAGGGGCCTGGGGGCCGAACCACTGACTGTGTGTGTTTTCCTTCCACAGGACTGCACCTTCTTCAACAAGAAGGACATCCTCAAGTGAGTGTGGCTTTTGTGCCCCTCTGGAGCTGGGCCTGGGGCGGGTGGCGCCGGGGACCCTGGGGTGGGGGCACTGCGGCAGCCGAGGAGGCTGCTGTGTGAACTGAAGGACCCCCCTTCCCGTTTCCCTGGCCCAGATCCTTCTGCCAGGAATCGAGCATCTGCTTAGTGTGTGTCAGGCTCCTGGTGGGCGGTTTCAGGAACATTTTCATTTAATCCTCCCTCTCTCCCTTGTAACAGGAGAATCCTTTTAGCCACTTTACAGACGGGGGCTTAGCAACTTGGCCATAGTCGCCCAGCCGGGGACTGAAGACCTGGCCTCTGACTCCAGGCTTCTCACTAGCTCCTGCGTCCTGGGACCTGTCAGGCTAGGGGGTCCCTGTTGGTTAGACAAGGGGTCCCTAAGAGCCCCCCGGCTCCGGCTCTGAGGTCCGCCCAGTCCCAGGAGCTCCAACCTCAGGGGCATGGCAGGCAGTGTCCCCTCTGCCCCGAGTTGTCCACCGGGCTCTCTTCCCTTTCCAGGATGGCCCCTTTCTTCGGGGGTGGGGTGGGCTTAGACGGGAGAGATGAAGGGGCTGGGCAGCCTCAGAGCCGCCCCCGTGAGCCGGATTCACAGAATGCCAGGAAACTCGGTCCCGAGGGCCTCGCCGGGCGCCCCTGCCCGGGCTATCAGGTGGCACTAAAAGCCAGCAAGGTCTCAGGATCACTTTCCCTGGAGGCCGATGGGCAGCCTGGGGTCACAGCCCGTCACAGCTTCCCAAGGGGGCTGCGGTTTGTTACTGCCTTCATCACTTTGCCCAGACAGTGTCCCTCCGTCCTTCTGCCCAAGCAGGTCTTCCCACCTGTCCCCTGGGTGGGCAGGGACACCCGCTCTTATCACCTCGGAGAGACAGGGTGACAGCCAAAGCCCCCAGGCCTTGGCATCAGCAGACCTGGGCTGTACTCCCACTTCCCAGCTCTGGCCTTGGACAAGCTCGGAGCCTCGCTGAGCCTCTGTGTCTTCTTTTAAGACCCTTGTAGCGTTGCCGAGCGGCGGGAACGCCAGGGTGTGGGGTTTGATAAACAGGATTTGGTGTATAGGTTGAGCCATGTGTGGGGCGGGTGTCCCATTTGGACAGAAAGTCCTCAGAACTGTAATACCGTGGCTGGCACCCCGGCATTCCTGAGGCCCCTCCTGCCCTTCAGGGCCCTTGGCACAAATGCTCATCTGGGCCTCAGCATGAGCGTCCTCTGCAGCCAGGAGCTCCTGGCGTCCTGACCTCCCACCCTGTGGATGCCGGGCCTGGACTGCTTGTCCTCTGAGGCCCACCCACCACCATTCCTGTGCTGGCAGCGAAAGCTGGCCCCCAGGCCTTTGCCCTGGCCTTCCACTGCCTGAAGCCCCCTTTCTCATTTTCCCACTGCTTTCCCGCATATCCTTCGGGACCCACCCCAGAGTCATCCACTCCGTAGCCCCCAGCTCCCTGCTCCGTCCCCGTCCTCACGCAGCTGCTTGTGCGGGCTTTTTAGGGGGCTCTGTGGGCTCACAGTGCCCAGCTTCCCCCAGACTTGCGGTCAGGCGGGACACAGGCTTCCCCCCGCCTGGCACTGGGCATGGCACCTGTTAGTCACCAGGGAGCACCTGAAGAGTGTTTGGGTGAAGGATGGGTAGCATTGGCCGAGGGGAGAACCTTCCAGGGTAGGAGCAGGGGCGTCAGGGACACAGACCCGCTTCACCCCTGCCTCGGCCCCCGCGGTCTTCCTGAAGCAGCAAGACTGCGCGTGGGGGAGGAGGGTGGCGCAGAGGCCAGGCCAGGACTTCGATTCAACACGATAAGCCTTTGGGGGTGACCCTTGTTCTCTTGGCAAATGTTCAGTCATAGGCATGGGGGTGGTCTGAGAGGGGACAGGGGTGTTCCCAGCTCCCCACAACCGTGCCCTGCCCAGCGCAGCTCAGCGTCTTTCAGTGCACAACACCCTGCAGCTCAACCCAGGTCTAAAGAGGGGAGAGCCGCCTGCCCCACCGCCAGCACCTGGACACCCTTTCTGAGTCCGCCTGCCGGGCTCCTGCAGGCCCCACCCCTGTGTTAGGATTCATTGGGGACCAAGGGGCGGGACTCAGTGCTTTTTCTGTGAAGTGCTCATGTTATGTGTGTGTGTTGGGGGGCAAAGCCCCACTGGGGCAGGCTCCAGAGCAGGAACCCTGGGACCTGGTCCCCCCTGCGTAGCCCCTGCCGTGTCTCAGTTGCCACGTCTGCAGAATGGGGATAGCAGTGGCCCCGGAGCTGTTTTCCCACAGGCCCCTGTGGCCAGGAGAGCTGGAGTGACACAGCACAGGGGGCTTGGAGTTTCGTTGCCCACTTGTCCAGCCTCAGAGAGGGTCGTGAGGCCAGGCAGCGCGTGGGATCGCCCTCCCTGGAGGGCCCAGGCATGGTCACGATGGCTGGGTTCCAGGTTCGGCCCCCTCGCTTTTCTCCAGCCTTCTCTCTGGGCCCCTGTGGGGGCCGGTGAGGCTGACCGCCCCTGCCAGGCGAGCCTTCTCCACTGTTGGCACTCAGGTGCAGGCAGGGCGACCAGGGTCCCGAGCCCGGAGAGGGCAAGAATCGAGGACCCGGCCAGCAACCCAGCAGGTCACCCCCGGGGCCAGGCCCTGGAACCAGGGCCCTCCTCCCAGTGGCCTCCCAGCGCCGCCACCCCACCCCCACCTGGAGGGCTTCCTGGGTGAGCGCGCCCTGAGTACCGAGCAGGTGGCCAGCGGGAAACGCGAGTAGCAGGTTCTTCTTCACAGCGTGGGGCCCGGTCCGCTGGCAGCCTTGGGTCAGTGACACCGAGTCATAGATATGCACTGTGGCAGTGCCACCCCCACACCCCATGGATCCAGTTGCTCCCCAGGGCACAGCTTCCCCCCCTCTTCCATGCTGAGCCTGAGGGAGCGGCCCCCACCCGGCCACCTTTCCTGTAGGTCACTCCCCCCGGCCCCCAGTTAGCCTGTGCCTCCGTGCTTGTCCCCTCGGCACAGGCAGGCCGAGTAGGTGATGGCCTACTCGTTACTTTATTGTCTGTTTTATTTTCTCAACCCTTGGAGAACTCTGTATATATTTTAATGACTTTCGATGTTTTATTTCACCCGTGACACATGATAGCTGTAGAAAACCCAGAAAATAAAGGCAGTCAAAAGAGAACAAAAAATTACCTGTAATCCTACCACCCAGAACTATGTCAGCGTGTTTAACCTTTGGGTATATATCATGCCGGTATTTTTCCTTTGCATGTGTTTATGGAAAATTTGGATCAGGTTTTTCTGATCGCACCACCTCCTCAACTCATGTAACTGGACATTTATATTTTCAGCGTTTCACCATTATAACCTAGCACTTCAGTGCGTATCCTTGTGACACCATGACATACATGTAACCCATGGCTCTGAGACTATGTCTTCAGAATACATTTCTTTTTTTGTTGTTGTTGTTGTTGTTGATTTTTTAAGGCTGCACCCGCAGCATATGGAGGTTCCCAGGCTAGGGGTCCAATCGGAGCTGCAGCTGCCGGCCTAGGCCACAGCCACAGCAAACGCTGGATCCTTAACCCACTGAGCAAGGCCAGGGATTGAACCTGCATCCTCATGGTTTCTGCATCCTCAGATTTGTTTCCGCTGAGCCACGACGGGAATGCGTAGAATACATTTCTAACAGAGATTTCTGGACCAAAAGGCATGGGTATTGTTAAGGCGTTTGAGTCTTGTTACCAGATTGCCCTCCAGAGGTGCTGCACCAGCAGCCATGGTCCCCATTCCGCTACTTCCTCAGGCACACTGGCTGTTACATTTTTTATCACATCGTTTATCTCAAGGGTCTCAGACTCAGCTGCCCGCAGGGGAAAAACATGCAGTGCAAATAAATGAAGCCGTGTAGCCAGTGGGAATGTGGTAGGGCTGGGATCCGTGGAAATAGCTTCTCTGGGGCCCCCGTTGGTTGTGGCCTTGGGGAAATCCAGGTGCAGTGTGGCCAAGAAATCCAGGTTTTCCATGTAAAATCATTTAATTTATAAATGTTGGCAACTAAATTTAAATACTTATTCTAATTTACTTTAATTGATTTACGTGAAAGCTAGACTTGAATGTGGATGTCCAAAAGAGTCCATCTTCTCTCCACTGATTTCAGATGCTATTTGTCATGGGCTAATTCTCGTTTATGTTTGGGTCTTCTTCTATACCAGTGTCCATATGCTTTCACTTATCCGAGCTTTAAACTGTGTTTTAACATTTGATGGGTCAAAGATCTCCCCAGTCACTCTTTTTATTTTTTTTGGCCACCCCACACAGCATATGGAGTTTCTGGGCCTGATAAGATCCAAGCCCCGCAGTTAAGGCCTGAGCTAAAGCTGTGGCAACGCTGGATTCTTTTTAAGGCCACACCCACGACATATGGACATTCCCAGGCTAGGGGTCGAATTGGAGTTTCAACTGCCGGCCTCCACCACAGCCGCAGCAATGCCAGATCTGAGCCACATTTGCGACCTGTACCACAGCTCACAGCAACGCCAGATCTTTAACCCACTGGGGCCAGGGATCGAACCTGCGTCCTCGTAGACACTTGGTGGGGTTCGTTACTGCTGAGTCACAACAGGAACTCCCGAATGCCGGACTGATGATACAGAGTCTTGGTTCCCTGTTTGGGGACTATAAAAAAAGGGCAGATTTTCTCTCAGTGCTGAAAATAAGAGCAAAGAAAGTCCTCGAATGCCCCCTTGTGGAGAGTTCCAGCTTGATCCTGTCACTCTGTTATCTGCTGACTCCCTTCCCCTCAAAGGACAGGGTTTGGGATTTTTCCCTCCAGCTCTGTGTTTCCAAGCGTTGGAGCTTCCTTGGGATTTCAGGCCCTTTTACAGGGACTCGGGACTGGCCAAGTGGGCACGTGGGCTTTGCTTTGCCTTTGCAACCTGCTTTGGGCCAGGTTCTGATGTGCTGGCCTGGGTGGGGATGGCCTGATTTGCAGGGAGGGCCTGGCCCCATCGTTTTTGGCTCAGGAAGCTGGGCAGACACTTAATCTTTGAGCCCCGGTTTCCTCACCTGAGAAACGGGCGGGGTGGGGAGACGACTCTCGCCACCCCCTCTCGGGTGGTTTGGGAATTAAATTGAGAAAAGTAGCGCCCAGGGGATTAACCCAAAGCCTGGCACAGAGTGAGCGCCCCCTAAACGGTGACTGACGTCGCCTGTGTGAGCTGAGCAAGTAGTTTCGCGGTCCCCTGGAGAGGGCTGTTCAGCGGGTCCACAAGAGTTGGCTGGAACTTGATGGGGGAGGGAGTGGCTGTGCCTAAGGGCCTGCTGAGGATGGCCCGGAAGCGTGTCACTGGGGCGGGCTGCTTAGAAGAAGAACAGGGTCGATCTGGCTTTGGGGTTGCAGGGCAGGTGGGTCCCCGGAGATACGGGGTCACCCCTCAAGCCGATCCCCAGCAGCCCTAGGCCTCACCTTGGGCAGATAGCCTACCACGGTGCCCAGTCATTACCTGGCCGCTTGTCCCCCCGTCTGGCACACCATCATGCACACAGTTGCATCTGAATCTAATTTGTACCTGCCTAGAGGCAGTGGGGGGGGGGGGAGTCTGTTCTTTGGGATGTCAGAGACCCGGACAAGGGGACACAGGGCCGGAGACGGCCGACTAATGGAGGAGGGGCTTCCACTGTGATAATGTCGTGCCCTTGAGGGTACACACAGCCTGCAGGTGGGCCAATGTCCCAGGGCCCTCCTGAGCAAGGCAGGAGGGTGGGAGGGAGCTGGGCACCCGACCCGTCAGCGAAGAGAGCCAGGCTCCCAGCTGGAAAGAGGTCGTGGATGGGCCATTCTCAGGGGCTTCCCAGGATGTATGGGCTTCTGCGAGTCCTTCCAGAGACCCAGCCCTCAGGGCCTGGCTTGGGGTCAGGGGCAGCAGACTGGGCCAGGGCTTCAAGACTGCCAGGAGTGGGGAGCGGCATGGGAGGAGAGGCTAAGGGTTTCTGCCCCGGGTTCCTCGTCGTGGCTCAGCAGTAGCGAACCCAACTGGGATCCATGAGGACATGAGTTCAATCCCTGGCTTCATTCAGTGGGTCATGGATCTGGCGTTGCCTTGAGCTGTGGTGTAGGTCACAGACGCTGCTCGGATCCTGCGTTGCTGTGGCTGTGGTGCAGGCCGGCAGCTATAGCTCCAATTCAACCCCTAGCCTGGGAACCTCCATATGCCGCGGGTGCGGCCCTAAAAAGACCAAAAAAAAAAAAAAAGAAAGAAAAAACAGTTTCTGCTCTGGATTTCTGGATTTCTGGCCCTGGGCTCCAGCCAGTCCCTGAGATGTCCTGGTTCTCACTCTTAACCTCTTCAGGCCTGTTTGCTGAACTCTAAACTGGGGTTGCAGTGCATCTGTCTGCAGAGTCGTGGGGAGGGAAATGAAAGAGGTGAAATGCCTGGCACATAGAAGACACTTAATGAGAGTCCAAAGAGGAAGAAATAAGGACTGTAGGCCCATGGGGCTGGGGGTGGGATGGGCAGTGGTGGCGGGAAGGGCCCTGACACTACCTGGTTATTAACGCAGGTGTCTGGGCAGAACTGGTCTCCCTCACACATCCCACACCCTGTGGGCAGAGCAGATGGCCTCCCCAGGCCCCTGGCCAAAGCGGGTCTCCAGCGTGGGAAGCCGGGGTGCAGGCTGGGCGGCCCTGGGCGGGGGGCGCAGGTTGCACCCCCTCCTCACTGTTTCTCCGCTTCCTTCGAAGGCTGCACTCGCGGTTCTACGAGCTGGCCCCCAACCTTGTTCCGACGGACTACAGGAAGAGCCCCATCGTCCACGTGCCCATGAGCCTCATCATCCAGATGCCGGAGCTCCGGGTACGTGAGAGGCCGCTGCTGCGGGGCAGAGCAGGGGAAGCAGCTAGAGCCGGGGTTTGGGGGCTCTGCCCCTCTGCATGGGCCAGGCAGCGGAGGCGCCCAGACCTGAGCTGAACCCCAGCTCCACCCTTTGCAGCTGTGTGGCCCTGGGCGGATCGCTGAACCTCTCTGTGCCTCAGTTTCCTCACCTGCACCTTATGACTAAATGAGCTCCCTGTGTGGGGATTCCGTAATCGGTGCTGTGATCGGTGCTGCCATGCACTGTGCGGGACTGCAGGCCCGTGCTCAGCTCCTTGCCCCTGTGCTAAGCGGCCAGTCGGCCGTCCTTGGCAGCCCTGGTTTGTGTCTGCATTTTATGGAAATTTTTCAGCCTCCTCCTCGCGTGGCTCTGGCCTCTCACACCCGGTCAGCCACAGCTTCCCCCCTCAGACAGGAGTCACCTCTGAGCTTTGTCAGGTTCAGGAGGTCTGGGGCGGGGCCCAAGATCCAGTTTTTCTAACAAGCTGATGCTGTTCGTTCTCAGACCCCAGGTATGTTTGACATCAAAGTTTCATTTCACGAGTTCCTCGTCTGTGATACCCATAAAGTGCACTCCGACAGCAAGAAAGCTTGTGGGCGTTGGGGGCACCATCCACCTTGTTGCGGGGACTTTGCAAATGGCCCCTCACCAGGCCTCAGATGTGTGACCCTGGGGTCAGGGTATCTACTTGGGATCCACCTGGGGCCTGTCTGCTGTGTGACCTCAGTCTTGAGGGACAGGGAGCCACAGGCTCAGCCCTGGACAAGTGTCCAGCCTGGCTAGAGAGGGGCTTGAGCCCGGCCCAGAGGATCACTGCGGGGTGTGAGGCCCTGGGGCGGGAACCGTGGGGCTGTCTCTGAGCCCCCAGTGCTGGCCTGGGCTGGGCCCAGGGGCGGGTAGCCCAGTGCTGGCCCAGCTGGGGAGGAGGCCGTCCAGAGAGTGGGTCCCGAGTGAGCCGGGATCAGAGCAGGGGGCTGTTGGCAGGGCCCCCACCTCCTGGGCGGGTCTAGGAGAATATTAGGGGCAGGGTGGCTGCTGGCCTGGGGCTGACTCCTGCTGCCAGTCCTGGCCCCGTTATCCAACCTCTGGGGCCCCACTTCTGCCTCTTGTGATCTCAGCCTGAGCTGAGGGCAGCCCAGGCCCTGGGCTGTTGTCTTTTCTTCCATGTCAGGACAGGGGCTTCCACCTGCTGTCCCGGGCAGTGGGACTAATTCCTGCCCCTGCCTCAGAAGAGGGGCTGCCTCCAGCGGGCACACCTCAGCTCTGCTGAGTTCTCTGCTCATCTGAATGGCGTAACGGGACAGGATGCTGGCGGAGCTCTCACTGGTGCCAGGCCTCCGACCAACACCTTACATGCTTTCACTCGTTCCACCTTCTCACAACCCAGTTTGATGGGAGCAGTTATTATCCCCATCGTACAAATGGGGAAACTGAGGCTCAGAGGGATCAGATCACTCATCCGAGGTCACGCTGGGCATAGCTGTCCGGCTCCGGGGCCTCCCGGTGAACTTCCACCCACAGTGATGGCCGTGTTGTTTCTTTCAGGAGAATCCCTTCAAGGAAAGGATCGTGGAGGCCTTTTCTGAGGACGGGGAGGGGAACCTCACCTTCAACGACTTCGTGGACATGTTTTCCGTGCTCTGCGAGTCGGCCCCCCGCGAGCTCAAGGCGAACTACGCCTTCAAGATCTACGGTCAGGAGGACCTGGGGGAGGCCGCGCTGCTGCGGGTGGTGGCGTTCGTAGGCCGTCTAGTTTCTGCTGGTTCCCACCCTGGGGACGTGGGGACACCGAGGGCGCCCCGAAGAGGGCCTGTCCAGCGTGGTGGCCAGTGGGGACAGAGAGTGCAGGAGAGACCCCTGCGAGGTCCTGGGAGCCAAGAGGGAGGGTGGTTAACTGGAGGAGAATCACGCGAGCTGGCGGTTCAGCAGGACAGGACGGGGCGCGGGCCCACCTACAGGCGGAGCAGCCTGAGGAACTCGGGGAGGCAGAAGCACGGGGCTTGATGAGAAGACGGGAGACCAGCGTCATGGAGTGAGCTGGAGAGGTTACTGGGCTGGGCTGCGAGGAGCCAGCCAAGGAGTTGGGGGGCCACTGCCAGGTTTCAGGTGAGGCCAGGCAGCTCTGTGTTCTAGAAGGATCACTCAGCATCCTGGAGGTGTGAACTGCAGGAGCCAGGCTGGCAGAGGCCAGGCTGGGAGGGAGGCCCCCAGTCCCGCCCCCACTGCCGCCAGAGGTAGGGTGGTCTCACCCGACCCCAGCCCAGCCCCGGGCCAGCTGTCCCAGTGGCCACCAGAGGGCGCCGAGCACCCACAAAGCCCTTGGTGCCTCCCACAGGGAGAGGGGACAATACTTCACCTTGCATGTCTCAGGACCCTGACAGCCAGCTTGACTGGTGTCCCTTAGACAGTGCTCAGGTGGGAACCTGAGGCCCAGGGAGAGGTTGGGACCCATCTGAGGCCAGAGGAGCCACAGACAAACCTCCCGTCCCCAACGTCTTTGATTAACCCCGGGGATCCAAACAATGGGGCCTAATGGGCTGATTTTTTTCATTTTGCAGTTGTCATGTTGGTCACCACCTCATTTTTTTTTTTTTTTTTTTGGCTGCACCCATGGCATGCAAAAGTTCCTGGGCCAGGGATCTAACCTGAGCCGTAGCAATGACACCAGATCCTTAACCTGCTAAGCCACCAGGGAACTCCTTGTAGTTACACGTGTATTTCAGGGGACTTTGATCTACATACATCTGTGCACCCACTTTGTGTTTGTACATCTGAAGCATAGGACCCACCTTGTTTACCCTCCACAACACGCCTGCGAGATTGAAGTAAAAAGCTTCTCGAATTCCACACGTCATCCCCCAATCTTGGACCCCACAGCATTGCTCCTGGGAGGGGCTGCCATCTTCCAGAAAGGGGAGTACAGAGCACACAGCCGGGCAGGCCTGGGGCCAGGGGGAGAGAGATCAGAGTTCACCCGCCCTCCTGGACTTGGGGGTGGAATGGAGAAAGGCAGCTGGGACCCGGGGTTTGGTGCTGGGGGAACTGGGGCCTGACCTCCAGCAAGGATCACCCATTTTCTTGACCTTAGGCTCCTCAGATAAAATGGGCCCAGGGAGCCCCATCTTGCCAACCCTACAAGAATGGAAGCGGCCAGCTGCTCGGCCAGCACACCTCTCCAGAGATCATAGGTGCCCCTGGGAGGGCAGAGATGAATCCTGCCTGGCACCTGCCCGGGGGCATTGACTGGCCAGTGGGGGGATGGGCCGTGTAGGGTGTTACTCAAGAGCTTGGGCTCTGGAGTCCAACACTGACCGGGGCTGTGACTTCAGGTCACTTGTCCTTTCCAACCCTCTGTTTCTTCCTCTGTGTCGTCTGATTGTACCCACTGAATAGGCTGAGAATTAGTGAGATGGAGCGCATGCACATTCACATCGGCAGTCCCGCCCCTCATCACTGCCATGGGTGCCGGGGTTTGGCCAGCGGGCGGGAGGAGTGCTTATGTCTAGCAAGTGCCCTCAACACCAACCCCAGCCGGGAGAAGACATTTGAGCCCAAACATGAAGGATGAATGAGTCTGCTGGACAGATAAATGGGAAGGCCCTCCAGGCCAAAGCAACAGCACAGGCGGAGATCTGATAGTTGGGTTGAAAAGCAGTCAGGGAGTTCCCATCGCGGTTCAGCGGTTAACAAACCCGACTAGTATCCATGAGGATGCAGGTTTGATCCCTGGTCTCGCTCAGTAGGTTAAGGATCTGGCGTTGCCGTGAGCTGTGGTGTAGGTCTCAGACACAGCTCGGATCCCGCACTGCTGTGGCTGTGGTGTAGGCCGGCAGCTGTAGCTCAGATTAGACCCCTAGCCTGGGAACCCCCATATGCCTCGGGTGCAGCCTTAAAAAAAGGCCAAAAAAACAATTTTTTTTTTTTTCCCCCTAAGGCCGCACCTGTGGCATATGGAGGCCCCCAGGCTGGGGGTCTAATCGGAGCTGTAGCCACCAGCCGACACCACAGCCACAGCAGCACGGGATCCGAGCCACGTCTGCGACCTACACCACGGCTCACGCTCACGGCAACGCCATATCCTTAACCCACTGAACAAGGCCAGGGATAGAACCCACAACCTTATGGTTACTAGTCGGATTTGTTAACCACTGAGCCACGATGGGAACTTCCCTCCCTCCCAATTTTTTTTAAATAAGGAAAGCAGTCAGAAGAGTGTTGGCATCTCTGTGGTGAGTCAGTGCGCGGCCCGGCCCTCTGAACCTCTTCCTGTGGGGAGTGGTGGTGCCTTTTGCCAAGTAGGATCAAACCATGTACTCTGTTCTGCATGCACAAAAGCCAGCCATGGGGCTTCGCTAAGGCACTTGTGAGTCTCCTGGCTCAGGGACCAGCGGCAGCATGGCGCAGTGTAGGAAACATGGGTCTTAGCGTCCAACAGGCCCCGGTCAGAATCCCAGCTTCCCCTCCATGCAGCCATCTGACCTTGATTCGGTCACTCGGCCTTTCTGGGCCTTGGTTTCCTTAGCTCCAGAGGGAACACAGGGTCCATTGTGGGGCAAGGCCAGGAAGTTCCCAGGAAGCCTCAGATTTGGACATTCTGACTGTCTCTGGCCCAGGCCATGCTTGTGTCATGCTGGGGCTTTTGTGCGGGCTGTGAATTTGAATTTGTTAAATGTGGTGTTAAGAGGCGCTTCGTGGGTGAGCCCTCTTGGTCCCTGTGGGCTGGGGACAGGGACCCAGTGTCTTCAGAGTGTGCACACAGGGGTTAGCAGAGGAGTCTGAGGTGACCAGCCCCGGGGGTAGAGTGGCCTGAGTGTGTCTGCCCTGCCCCGCAGACTTCAACACTGACAACTTCATCTGCAAGGAGGACCTGGAGCTGACGCTGGCCCGGCTAACCAAGTCGGAGCTGGACGAGGATGAGGTGGTGCTCGTGTGCGACAAGGTCATCGAGGAGGCCGACTTGGACGGCGATGGGAAGCTGGGCTTCGCTGACTTCGAGGACATGATCGCCAAGGCCCCCGACTTCCTCAGGTGCCACCCCAAGGGGCCAGCTTGGGCTGGGCAGGCCTGAGTGGGGGGCCGCCGCCAGGGGAGCCGCGGGGCTGAGGCCCTGTCCCCGCTCCCAAGAGCCGTGGTGCCCGGCAGGCCCCGTGCGGACTCGGAGACAGGAGGTCACGTTCCAGGCCCAGCCCTCCCGGCGTGTGACTGGCCAGCCCTCTTTCCCCAGCAGGGCCAGGCTCTCGGGTGAAGAATAAAGATCCAGGGCCCTCTGGTTATGTGAGGGGTCGCGCTCCCCGGGTACAGGGGTTCTCCAGGCTCCCCTCCCTCACGTAGCTAGTGCGTGCCCACCGCGTCCCCCGGAGGGACTGTCCAGGGTTGGGCGTGGGGCCCGGGTGCCCGTCCTGTGGGGAGCTTCACCCACCCAGTCCAGGGCCTCTCACCCCTTGCTCTTTCTTTCGTTCTTTCCAGCACTTTCCACATCCGGATCTGAGGACATGGCTGAGGCTGCAGGGGCCCAGGGGCCGAGCACCCAGCTGTGCTGCCTCCACCAGTGTGACCTTCAAGCTCCCCAGGAGAGGAGCCATGGCCTCTGGGGTTTACACCCACCAACATTTCCTTGGCCCTTTCAGCAAAAAATCCTCAACCAGGGAAGGGGGCGCCGTGGGGAGCAGGGCCCTTCCCAGTCCCCCTGTGGGTCCGGCCCCAGGACCCATGGCCGCTCCACAGGCCCTGCCTCGGTCCCCCGACCTTCCTCACACCCCCGTCCTCTCCCCATCAGAAACGGCCCCACTGAGAGGAGCAGGCAGAACGCCCACCAGAGCAGGGGTACTTGACCCGTCCAGGTGCTGGGCAGGCACCCCGGTTGCCCACGGACAGAGTGAAGGGGAAAAGAAGAGGGCAAGACTCGAAAGAGCTATGCAATCTTTCTCCAAAACCCACAGCCGGGCTGCGCCCCAGCCCTGCCTGCCCCTCCCCCCGCCCCTTCCCGTGAACAGTCAGTCCAAGGGCTGTGTCCCTGTGCCTGTCTGGGTCCCGAGCACCGCCCTATCCACCCTCCCCAACGGCATGGGATCCTCACTGGTGTGTGCTGTCCACTGCTTTGTGAATTCCTGGTAGTAAAACACTTTCACATCCCCCTTGTTCTCTGTGTCTTCCAAGGTTAGGAAATGTTCATCGATCCCTTTTTGTGGAAATCCCACCGTCAGTGCTTCCCCTCTCGGGATTAAGCTTTGCCTTCCCACTTTAGGCACCAACTTTTATTTCAGGGCTTTGTGTCTGAGAGGAAGACACAGCTATGCCCAAAATCTGCAAGTGAGCCCCACAAAGAGCAGGTGCGAAAATTGCTTCTATTTCCTTCTTAGGAACGGTCGCTCCAGTGGAGGTTTATGGAGTATGAACCATGTGCTAGTCAGAGGGCTGGACACAGGGTGACCCGGTCCCACAGGGGTGGCCAGCAAGCACCCACTGGCTGGCTCCAGAAACCGCCCGGCCATGCCCAGGCTGACCCCAGGCGCCAGCCAGGCTTGGGCCTGCCCTAGGAGGGTGACTGTACAACCTCAAGCAGGCCGCTGCTCCACTCCCGAGCCCTGCAGTCCCCGCTCAGAGGTGGGGACGCTATCGCCCCATTTCTCAGAGGGAGATGCTGTGTCGCCAAGAGGCCGCTGAGGGTGGGATTTCCCCACAAATGGGAACCGAGCCACCTGCCCGGGGCCGGGGGAAGGAGGCGGCACGTGCAGTCCGGTCAGGGTGTGGTGAGCTGTCTGAGGGAAGTGGGCGGGGGGCAGCATGTGGGGACGTGTGGGTAAGAAGGGAAGTGGGACAGAATGGGAAGGATCCCGAGGGAAGGGGACCCAGGAAGAGCCAGGCTGACCTGAGGGAATGGCTGCAGTGAGAGGCCTGAGGGCCCTGCTTGCTGACTGATGCCTCAGAGGGCAGGGCCACCAGGTTGGGCCTGGGTCTCATTGGTTGGGGGGTTGGGGGGTGGGATCTGAGAGCCACCCCTGAGGGCCAAGACTGGCTGCAGACAGAAGGCAAATAAGAGTGACCTGGTCACGTAGGGATGGCCAGCAAACATCCATTGGTTGGCTCTAGAAACTGCCCAGCAGTGTGCATCCAGGCTGACCCCACACAGCCAGCCAGGCGTGGGCCCGCCTTAGGAGGGTGTCTGCCCAGGCTCTGACTGACTGGGCAACCTCAAGCAGGTTGCTGCACCTCTCTGGGCCTCAATTCCCCCGTGTGCATCAAAGGGGCTGGAATCAGGTCTGCCAAGCTCACACGGTGAGGCTAAGATGGAAGGCAGGGGTCGGGGGTGGGGGGTGCTTCCTGGGGGCCTGACTTCTCCAGGGTCACAACCATGGCTTCTGAGGCTGGGGCTTTGCTGCTGCTTCCCTGGTTCCTTGCCCCCCCACTCCCACCCCCGCCTCCCAGGGGCAGGAGCAGGGAGGTGGCCCTGGGCCCTCCCCTCCTTTCTGCTGGGCCAGGAGGAGGGAGACTGGTTTTGGTCTTAAGAGCCGCTGCATGAAGTCATGCAGCCTGTTAGGGAAAGGCCAGGCATGTCGCGGGGCCGTCCCATGCTCAGTGGGTGATCAGTGACGGGAGGCTGGCTCAGTCAATCAGGCCAGGCCCCAGCAAGCTCACCTTGGAAGTGGGCTGCTGAGCCCTGCCCTTGGCCAGCCCCCTCTCCTCTCAGGCCTCGATTTCCTCTAGCTGGGTGGGAGGCAGTGGGGAAGCAGGACACAGCCCTGAGCTGCCGGCAGCTGGGGGTCCCCTCCCACCCGGTCTCCAGCGGGCGCCTGGACTGCGTCTCTCAGCTGGTTCCTGAGCAGGCTGGTTGGGTCTAGGCGTCCACAGGTGCCTTCAGGTGAGCTGAGGGCTTCCCAGTAACCTCCGGCATAGCCCAGGTACTGGGCAGCCCCCTGGCGGGCTGCTGGCGGCCACGCTTCCTCAGGATTTGTGCTTCTTGTCGGTGAAGAAGAGCCTCCGGAGCTTGTCAGGCTGCAAGGAGGGAGAAGATGCTGGAGCTTGGGTCCCTGGACAGGGAGGGGAGAGCCAGGCTCAGAGGGGTCCCTCAGCAGTTAAGGGCTGGGACCTAAGGCCAGAGAGAGGCCAAGTTGGAATATATGTGTATATTTTTTTAGTCTTTTTTTTTTCTTTCTTATTTTAGGGGTACACCTGTGGTATATGGAGGTTGCCAGGCTAGGGGTCCAGTTGGAGGTGCAGCTGCCGGCCACAGCCACGCGGGAGCTGAGCCATGTCTGGCGACCTGCACTGGAGCTCACAGCAGTGCTAAGCAAGGCCAGAGATAGAACCCACGTCCTTATGGATACTGGTCGGGTTCTTAACCCGCTGAGCCACCGCGAGAACTCCCCAAGTTGGAATACTGAGCGTTGCTCCATGGCCCTCAGTGCCAGGACTTCCGCGGCAGCCTCCTGGTTTTGGCTGAAGGATTCGCCCTCCGGCCCGAGGAGTTAAAGGCAAAGTAGAGAAGAAGGGCCGAGCGTCCCCCTCCCTCACTGGCTCCTCCGGGGCCCCCAACCCCCAGCGCTCTCTGGCCAGCCCTGCCCTGGGGTGCGGGCGGGGTTGTGTGAGGCGCTGCCAAGGGCCCGAAGGACTTGGTGGTCGGGGGAGAGCAGACTTGGGATGTGGCTTCTGTGGTTCTCAGAAGGGCTGTCCGCAGGCAGGGTCTGTGGTCCCGGGAGCCAGGACCTCAGAGGCCGCCTTGCACTGCCGGGCAAGTTCCTGTCCTGGGGCCTGGGGCCACAGCCCTGCCCCGAGGGAGGAGCTGGCAGAGCTTCTGGTGACAGCCTTCCTGCTGGGAGTTTGGAGTTTGGGGGGGTCTCGCCGTTCAGGCCTGGAGAGGAGGTCCTAACGCTGGGATCTGAGCCTGTCTCCTTGGGGCGTGGGCTCTCCCAGCTCACCGGCTCGAGGTGTAGGCAGGCGCTGGGGCCCAGAGCTCAGGAGAGTTCCTCTGTCCGCCCCCTACCCCCGAATGCCTGCCCACCTCCCTCCACCCTCCTCATCCCCGCTTCCCCTTTTTTCCTTTCTTATCAGAAACCCTCAGGAGTAACATCTCTTAACTGACTGATGTCTGGGGGCTGTGTCCTGATCACATAAGGATGTCTCACACTATCTCCTGGGCAGCGGCCCCTGGACGCAGCCAAAGGACCAGCCCATTTTACAGATGAGGAAATGGAGATCCTAGCTAGGAGGCCAAGTAAGAATACAGGACGCCTGGTAAAATTTGAACTTCAGGTAAAAAAGGAGTACTTGCCGCACTGGGGACATAACTCAGGCTAAAAAAAAAAAAAAAGAAAAAAAGCGAAACAATTACTCATTGTTGATGTGGAATTCAGATTAGCTCAGTGTCCTCTATTTTATCTTGCTAAATCTGGCAGACTGGGGAAACTGTCTTGTCCAAAGCCACATGGCCAGGGAGTAGCTAAGCCAAGACAAGGCCAAGGCAAGTCGGACCTGAAGTCAGGGCCCTTGTCTACCTCTCTGAGGCTCAAGACCCCTGCAGGAGGGAGGGCGAGCAGTCTTGCTCTGCCACAGAGGACATCGGAAGGGCCTGGAAGCCCCCATCCAGCATCCAAACCTCTCCCACCATCTCCAAGCAGAAGTTAGGGCTGGAAAATCCTGGGCGGTTGGCAGTGACCTGAACTGCCCCTGCCTGAGCGCCAAGGCTCCCTCCTCCGGCCAAGTGCTCTCTAAGGGCTGGTGGCCAGCCCACCCCATCCATGGAGCCCACCTTATGTGTCCGTCCGGCCTCCTTGCTCTTGGCTGCTGGGATTTGTTCATAGGTGTTTCTGGGCTCCGGGAGCTCCGGGGCCTCTGTGATCTTCTCATAGCCACAGTCCGTGGGCCCTGAAATCTTGCCGTACATGGGGCTGGCCCCAGCACTGAGGGGCCTGGGCCGGCCGTCCCAGCAGGCTGCGATCTGCTCGTAGGTACTGCCGCCTTCTTGGTCCAGCACTTCCCTGGCCTCCTCTGGGAGGCCCGCCGTCCGGATGAGCTCATAGCTGTCTGCAGAAACACCCTGGGAGCCGGGCTGAGCTTCGCGGCTCAGTTTTGGAGAGCCCTGGCTCCGGGCAGCAGCTGAGGATCCTAGGGCCTCAGAACCGGGCGGCAGGAGGAGGACCCAAGATGTGGGAGACACTCTAGGGCCCTGGTCTGGGCTCACCCCAGAGAGGGCAGGTCCCAGGCTGTCAGGTTTGTTCTGGCTTCCATCTGAGAGTCCCCGCGGGGCCTCCTTGCCTGGAGAGCAGGCCTGGCTAACGGACACATCTGTGCCCAGGCCCAGCCGCGCCTGGTTCCTCTTTCTCAGGTCTGCGTAGACTATGTCACTGGGGCCTCCGAAAGACTCATCCAGAAGGGAGGCACTCCTCTCCGGGAGGGGAGGCACCCTGACGGGGGCCTGGGGAGAGAGGGACAGAGCCTCTTCAAGGTTACGCTGTCACCAGGCTGCCCTCAGGTAAACTGCCGCTCTCTCAGAGCAGCTGAGGCCCTGGGTCTTAGGCTCAGTCTACCTGTTACGTGCAGGGCTTGGTTGACATTCGGGGTCCCTGCCAGTTTCATGCTCTAGGACTCTCCATACGGTCTTGAGGGAGGTTCCCAGGCTAGGGGTCTAATTGGAGCTGTAGCCGCCGGCCTACACCACAGCCACAACAACGCGGGATCCAGGCCACATCTGTGACCTACACCACAGCTCATGGCAACCCCAGATCCTTAACACACTGAGTGAGGCCAGGGATCGAACCCACAACCTCATGGTTCCTGGTCAGATTCGTTAACCACTGAGTCACGACGGGCACTCTTCCGTATGGTCTTTATGTTTGTCAGTCAAGGCCAGGGGCCATGAGCTCTACCTTCCATCCACGAGCATCCTGCTCTGCTCCTCTCCCCCACCCTCCCCCGCCACCCTCCCCCAGGGAGGAGGGGCGCCTACCTGGGGAGGGGAGGCAAGCAGCAGCCAAGGTCTCCCCAAAGGGCGCAAACCATACCTCCTGGTACCAGTCCATAGGTCCCTCAGAGCCCTCTAAACCCACCCACTCACTGCTCCCTCCCAAGTCCATCAATTGGGTATTTATTCAACATTTAGTAAGCACCGTGTAGACACTATCTCAGGTGCCAAGGGCTCAACGAGGAGTAAGACGAACTCTTGGGCGTTTACATTATAAGCTGGAGATAAGCGACATACCGCTCAGTTATATAGTTTAACGTGGTTAATGTAATGGTGTCATTGATGTAATAATACACTGCAAGGTAGTATGCTCTCAGCTCATGATCTGTACTATGAAAAAGAACAAAGCAGGGTCATGGGACAAGGAGACCAGCAGGTGGGAGAGAGGATATTTTCTGTAGTTTAGGTGGTGGGCCTTTTTCTTTTCTTTTTTTTTTGGCCATGCCAACAGCATGTGGACGTTCCTGGTCCAGGGATCAGACCCGCACCACAGCAGCGACCTGAGCCCCCGCAGTGACCACACCGCATCCTTACCGTGCCGCACCACAGAGAACTGCTAGGGCCTTTCTGAGAAGATGACCTTTGAGCAGAGAGTGAAATACAGTGAGAGGATGAGCCATGCAGCTGTCTGGTGGGAAGGGCATTCCTGGCAGTGGGTATGGCGGGCGCAGGGGCCCTGAGGTCGAACAGGGACGATCCAAAGGCCAGCGAGGCTAAAGGAAAGTGCGGAAGGGGGCGAGGTGGCTGGACACCTGCTGAGGCGCTTGTGGGTCCTCGTGAAGATTTCAGATTTTATTCCAAGCCTGAGGAGAGGCTCTTAACATTCTGTGACCTGATACATATTAAGAAAAAGCCTGCGTCCCTTCTGTGAGTTGCCTTGCAGGAGAATAAAACCTCGACTCACAGGGACCCCACTCTACAGTGTACAAAGGGATTTTTCAGACGTTTCCTATCCATTCCCTGATGCAAGCCTCACGGGAACCTCGGGCTTGGTCAGCTGAGGGTCAGAGGGGTTATGTGGCTTGTCCAAAGTCGCTCGGCTGGAAAGGCCAAGCCGTGGTCTGAACTGAATCCAGAGGCCACGGCACGGGTGAACCCCTGGATGTTTTCAGGCTGGGCTGGCTCTTCTCGGCCTGGCGCTCACCCTCCGCAGCCTGAGGGGCTGGCCATTGTGGCCTCTCAGGGCCTGATGGTGGCTGTGGCACCCACAATCCTGTTCTAGCACCCCTGACCCTAGGTAGCCCAGAGCCCTCCTCACCTCCATGCTTTCTTCCTCAGAGAGGTTCCAGGAACTTGCATCCGGGCTCTTTTTGTGGAGGAAGGAGACCTGGGGCTTTGGAGACAGGCGGGGGCTGGTGGCCTTGTCTGGGACCTCCATGGACGACACTGCAACAGGTGGGTTTTCTGGGCTCTGATTCATCTGATGGAGGCCCAGGGTGATGGCATCATACAGGTCATTGTCCTCTGGCTAGGGGCGGTGGGGACACAGCAGGTGTGCGGTCATATACCCCTCGCTGGCCTCCAGCCGCCTGCCAGAGACTGCTGGCCTGGGACTCAAACATTCCCACGAGGTCCTGACCCCAGACAGAATGTTGCCTCTGGTCTCGCCTTGTCAGATAGGGACCATGACCCTGCACGGAGTGCCCCTGGGCGGCAGGAAATAGGGAAGGCAAGGAAAGGCATGTGTCTGTGTGACAGATACCCCAGGCCTGGGCGCCCTGCCCCGCCACCCTCCCCCGGGAAGAGGGGTGCCTACCCGGGGACAGGCAGCAGCCAGGGTCTCCCCGAAGGGCTCAAACTGCACCTCCTGATAATGGCGCACGAGTTCGGCCAGGGTGCCGTGGCTTTGGGTGTCCCCGGAGATGAGGTAGCGCCGGTTTCGGAGCTGGTTGATGACAAAATGCCGGCAGCGGTCACTGCCCCTGCAACAGAAGCACTTGGTGTCAGCGGCCCCACCTTGGCCCAGGGTCGGAGCTGACCTGGGGCCACACTGCCCCCTTGGGCCGTGACTCGGTGTTCCTCAAGTAAAGCGGGACTTGACATCCAACAAGCTCGGCTCGGCAGGTGAGGGGAAGCTAGGGAGCGGGTTTTTCAACCCCCAGCGTCAGTCTCAGAGCGCAGGGCCAGGGCCCCGGTGGGGGCAGCGAGCCACCCAGCTCTGAGCTCGGCTGCAAAATCTAAAGGGCTACCACAAAACTCAGTCATCAAGATAACTAATAGTGCAGTATTTTAGAAGACCAAAATTATTACCCAAATATCCCTGATGAGCAAAATTTCCAAGTCTTAAAGACGAGGTCTGACCCCAAACCCGTACAACTCAGCCTCACTCGCCTCACCTGAATCCCAGCCAGGCTGAAAAGACTGAATTCCAGCTCCTACCTCCACTCCACCCTGGAAAGTCCCACCTCTTCATTTTCCTTTTGTTTTCTTTTTAGGGCCACACCCACAGTATATGGAGATTCCCAGGCTAGGGCTTGAATTGGAGCTACAGCTGCTGGCCTACACCACAGCTCATGGCAACCCCGGAGCCTTTACCCCACTGAGTGGGGCCAGGGATCGGATCCTCTTCCTGATGAATACTGGTCAGGTTTGTTACCGCTGAGCCACAATGGGAACTCCTCTTCATTTCCTTTTTATGGGAGAGAAACAAACAGTGACAGTGCACATGTCTTAAGTGTGCAGCTCAGTGAATTTCCACACCTGAACTCTCCCATGTAATCACCACCTAGAGCAAAACAGAAAGCATAACCGGCCCTCCAGAAGATTCCCTCGCAGCACCTTCCAGTCTATGCCCCCAAAACATAGCCACCATTCTGACCCCCATCCACAGAGGTAGTTTTGCTGATCACACACGTGGACTCACTCTGTTTCTTTTCTGTGTCTGGCTTCTTTCACTCATCACTGTGTCTTCGAGATTGATTCATGTCCATGTAGGATTTGCCTTTCCCCCCCCCTCCTATTGATAAGCGATATTCCGTTCAATGTAAAAAATCCACACTTATCCATTCTGCTATGGATGTGTAGACTATTTCCAGATCTGGCCTGTTATAAACAAAGCTGCTGTCAGCGTTCTTATACGTGGCTTTTGCTGAATATCTGTAGTCGGGGCTGTTGAGACTATCCCAGGGAGGAGAACTGGGGGGTCAAAGGGACACCTACGTTTAGCTTTTGTAGATTTTGCCAAATTGTTTTGCTGAAATTGTTGCCATGTATGAGAGTTCCAGTTGCTCCGTGTCCTCAGCAACTATTCGGTGGCCTCTGTCTCTCCACTGTAGCCACTAATTGTGATACTAGTTTCTATTTTCCTGATCGCTAAGCCTACTGAACACCACTAGGCCCACTATCCTTTTGGACCCTCTTTTATGAAATGACTTTATTTTGCCTCCGTGTGTCATCTTAATCTTATTGATAATTTGTAGGGGCCCTTCATATATTCCAGATATAAATCCTTTATTAGGCATACGTATTACAGTACAAAACTTCTCCAGCACAGTGGCCTGTCCTTTTGTTCACTTAATGGTCTCTTTTGATTCACAGAAATTCTTAACTTTAAAGAAATGCAGTGTATCAGTCTTCTCTTTTGACGATCGGTGCTTTTGTGTCTTGGTTAGGAAAATTTTGCCTGTCTCAAAGTCATGGAAAATTGTTTCCTATGCTTTCTTTTACAGATGTATTGTTTTGGTTTTCTCGGTTGCTTCTAAGATTCATCCAGAATTAATTTTTGTGAATGAGTGAGGTGGGGGTCCTTTTTTCCCATTTGGACATCCAGTTGTTCCCACACCGTTTACTGCAAAGAGCAGCTTTCCCCTGCCGAATTGCAGTGGCACCTCTCTTGCAAATCAAGTAACCAAATGTGGGGGACGGTTTCTGGATTCTGTTGGTCTATTTGCATATCTTTGAGCATTGCCGCTTTGATCTCTTTATTAAATTGGCATTCTGTCTAAGACCATGTTTGGAACACAAAGCCCTGACGTTGAAAAGATATTTGAAAAGTGCTGAGTTTCCAACTCTCCAGGACGGTACCCAGCACACAGAACAATAATAACTATTTTAATAATAACTAATATTTATTTAGTCCTATGTTCCAGACGGTGTACCAAGCATTTTTCTTTTTTTTTTCTTTTTTGCTCACCCCATGGCATGTGGAGTTCCTGGGCCAGGGATCAGATCCAAGCCACCATTGCAGCCTACACCACAGCTGAGACAAGGTGCCGGACCAGGAATCGAACCTGCTTCCTGGAGCTGCAGCAACTGACCCCGTTGTGCCACAGCAGGAATTCCCCAAGCACTTTTAAAGGGATAAACTCACTGAACACCTTCAACAGTCCTATGAAGTCAAAACTGCAATTTTCCCATTTGAGATGAGGAAATGAAGCCCAAGAGAGGCAAGGTAGCTTCGTTGTTCAAGGTCAGGATTTGAACTGGGGCAGTCTGAGCAGGAGATAATTGTGAATCTGCATTCAAAGTTTTGGAGATTCACCCCGGAGCCCCAGCCTCCCGCCCTTCCTCCCTAACTAGAGGTAGAACAGCAACTTCCTTTCTCTGCCTCCCCGACCCTAACTGCTCACGGGACAGGCCCTGACGACACCGCCTCTGACTTCATCCTGGACATCTTGTCTCCTTTCTCTATGCCCACCTCCCTGCGCTAGCCCAGACTTCATCCCTTCATCCTCTAGGCCAGACCTAGAGGGGGCCTCAGGGGTCCCGACTTCCCTCACCCCTCCAGCATCTGTCTTGAGTCCTCCTTGCATCAGCTGCCTGAAAGATTCTTACAAAACCCAAGTTTGACCAGATGACCCTTCACAGTCTACCGAGGTAGCCAGGCATCCCAGGCCGGCCCGAGCTGCCCCCCACCCTCCTCTCCAGGCATTGCTCCGTAAGAAGCAGGCATCCTGCCGCACCAACCAACATGTGGCTCCTCCATGCCCTAGTCCGCCCTGCCTCTGTTCTTTCACACACGCAGTTCCATCTACTGGAAATGCCTGCCTACACCGCAATCACACCTCCTTTTCTGCCTAGTAAGTTTCTGTTCTTCCTTCTCTCCTGGGCTCAAAGTTCACCTCTGTGGATGTTCTCCCCTGCCCCCCCCCACATTCACCCACTTGAAGGCAAGGGCTTCATTCTAGTCTTTGGCTGGTGCTGCTCAGAAAAAGTCCATGGGACATGGATGGTTGAGTGAGGGGGTAAGGGTGTCGGGACCCAGGGAAAGTGCAGCAGTGTGGGCTGGTGGAGAAGCTGTCTGCCCTTTGCAGGGGACTTCCTGTCTTACCTGTAGGACAAGATGTAGCCGGTGGCCCGGTCACTGAGGCGGATGAGGAAGGAGCCAAGAGCTTTGTCCCTGAGCAGCTGTTCTGTCTGCCTGGGCAGAGGACATGCCGTTAGCTGGGGCCGGGTTCCCACGGCAGCAGGAGCAGCTTGACTCAGACCTGCCTTGGAGTCCCTGTTTACTGTGGCTTTGGGTGTCAGACCTGGTGTGCAGGTGTGCAGATGTGCAGTCCTTTATAGAGGACTCCCTTAGACCTTTGGCTAGGTCTGTGGTCTGTCTGGGCTTGGACAAGCAAACTCGAGGCTCAACTTGGGACCGGGTTGGAGTCGTGAGGTCACATATACTGCCCCCCACTACAGCCTCACCAGCAGGCACAACAGCCACTGCCCCTTTCCGCCTGAGTGGCTCTATAGCAAGAAGGCATCCATATAGCTGGAAAATTTTAGATTTGTGGAGTCTTTGCCTCAGGACCTCTGTGTACAGTTGTGCAGGATGTGCACTACACAAGAATTCCTGCAAGGAGAAGGTGCTGTTATGCCTGGAGCCTGACTATAATATCAGCTCATAAGTTCTCATCCCCCTCCCTTGCATGTCCCCTTCAACCCCAGGCAGCTATGGATTGTTCTAAATGATGCCAAGAATTCTGGAAGCATGGTGGAAAATTCCAGCTGTCTTCTCGTCTGGCAGTACATAGACCAGATATTTCCTCACCCACTTAATCACCAAGTACTTACTGAGTGCCTGCTTTATGCAGGATCAACTACGAATTCTGCAAGGCGCAGTACTAAATGCAAATCTGGAACCCCTTACTCAAAAAGTAAGAATGTGGTTCAAGGTGGTGACAACAGAGCAGTCAGCCTAGAAAAGGGCCCTTCTGAGCAGAAGACTTGTGTTACAGTGCAAGTCGATGCCCGTGAAGCTGGCCCTGGTTTGAGGCCAGATTCTGGGCCAGAAGGACCTCGTCACTGGCTGGATTTGCCATTCCTTCATCTAGTGCTTTGGCAGCTTGGACATCCAGCCTAATCAGAAAGCCAAGCCCTACATCTTGGGCTTTTATTCCTAAAATAACTGTACATTCAGGTTTACCCAGGACAGTCCCCACTTAGTTCTCCGAGCCTACTCACTGCTCTAATCTTTATGTTTTTTTTTCCTGCTTGGGATTTTGTTTGTTCTATTTAATAATAGTGTTCTCGTTTGGACGATAAACGAAACAGTCCCTGTAGCAATTCATCAAGGTATTCAGAGCTGATCTGAGCCTATCCTTTTCCTGCCTGCCCCTCTCTTTTTTTTTTTTGGCAGCCTGGCAGCCCCAGCCACGCCAGTCCTTATACTCAGAGTAGGGCCAGTGCCTTTACCCATCCTGCCCATGGAAGCTCTCCCCAGTCTGTTTCCCTGCCCACCCCTCCAGGGGCCCTACCTAGCTCAGGGAGAGGGCGGGAACCAGTCTTTTCTGGACCATTTTCTTGGCCCCCAGGGGCTAGGGCCGTGCTGGGCATGTGGACAGGGGCAGCCTTACTTGCGGGTGATGAATCCATGAAACCAGAGGGGCAGGTCTCCATTCTGCAGGATGAGGGGGGCCTGCGTCTCCATGAACCACCTCAGGGCCAGCTCCTGCAGCTCCACCAGGGCCTGGCTGTCCCCGGCCCCCTCAGACCCCCTGCCCAGGCTGAGCCGCCTTAGGCTGCCCTCCATTCCAATGAGCACTGAAACGGAAGCGGTGCCCAGACCACCCGCACGGCCGCCTCTATATCTGCGAGTGCTCCGCTTCATTTGCCTGAGTCCACGCCTTTTCCAACCGCCACAGCACACAGGAGCCCTATTGTCACCTCTGAACTGGTGGCTGGTTCTCTTCTCTGATGCTCTGAGGAGGGGCACCTTGGCTGGCTGGGGACATTGGGGGAGGGTCACATTAGCAGCCAGAGAGCCGGGCAGGGGAAGGCTCCCCGACTTCCTGGCTAGGAGATGAGTTGCCCCCACCCCCGGCTTTGGCCCCTTCTCCCAACCTCCGGTCTTTGTCTTCACTAAAGACCGGACTCTGGCTAAAGTCCAGATGCGGCCACTGTTAGCAAGGTGGTGAATTTAAATTCGGTTCATCCTTCCTTCATGGAAGCCGCTTGTATCTCGGTGAGGTTCTGTGCTGGCTGATTCTTTCTTCCACTCGAGATTTATTGAGTGTCTGCTGTCTACATACATCTGGTCCTTGGGAATATAGTGGGGACCAAAACGGCCTTGGCCTCATGGCACATACATTCCGTAGAAGGAAACAGACCATGAACAAATACCTATATAGAACACGGTACCCAGTGTGACAAGCACTCCGAGAAAAAGGGAGAGGAAGAAGAACCCATGGGATGTGTTATTTAGATACGGGGTCAGGGTCGGGGGCAGCCTTGCTCGGGAGGTGCCCCTGGAGCAGCACAGGAGGACACAGAGATGCTGCTCGGAAGAGCAAGTGCCAAGACCGTGAGGAAGAACCCTGCTGAAGTTTCCAAAGAACAACCCAAAATCTCATGTGGCTGGAGCAGAGGAGGCCCTTTGGAGTCGGCGGGTCTCCTAGAAGGGCTGCCACGAGGAAGCGTTGGCGCAGTTGCGGCCCAGGGTATTTGTTCAGGCAAACATCCCTGGATCTCCAGCATGCTTCCAAGTTTCCCAGCAGAAACTCAGGCTCAGTTGACCGTGGAATATTGCCCACAGTCAGCCCCAAGGATCTGGGTTAGAGTCCCGCTTCCATCAAACTGGCATGGGCCTTAGGGAAGTTACTTAGTAGTTGCAGACAGCTCAATTTCTTTTTCTTTCTTTCATCCTTTCCTCTTTCTTTCTTTCCTCCTTCCTTCCTTCCTTCCTTCCTGCCTCCCTTCCTTCCTTTTTTTTGTCTTTTTAGGGCCATACCCGTGGCATATGGAGGTTCCCAGGCTAGGGACTGGATCAAAGCTGTAGCCACTGGCCTATACCACAGCCACAGCAATGCAGGATCCGAGCTGCATCTGCGACCTACACCACAGCTCACAGCAATGCGGGATCCTTAACCTGCCGAGTGAAGCCGGGGATCGAACCTGCATCCTCGTGGATACTAGTCGGGTTAATTTCTGCTGAGCCACAACGGGAACTCCAATTTCTTCATCCGTAGAATGGGAATGATAAGAAAAAGCTACTTTCTAGACTTTAGAGTCTAGCATAATGGTTAAGAATAAGGGAAGATGTATAAATTCAAAAACAGGCAGAACTGATCAATGGCAATAGAAGTTTGGATAATGGTTACCTTGGGGAGGGGGGAGGGGCTGCTAACCACATTCTGTTTCCTGGTCTGGGTGGTAGATTAGATGAATGCCTTCATTTTGTGAAAGTTCATTGAGCTCTGCACTCATGATCTATGCACTTTTCTGTGTATGTGTTCTATTTCAACAAAACAGCTCACTTAAAAAAAATGAGGGAGTTCCCTTTGTGGCTCAGTGGTTAACGAACCTGACTAGGATCCATGAGGTTGCAGGTTTGATCCCTGGCTGGCGTTGCCATGAGCTGTGGTGGAGGTCTCAGACACGGCTCAGATCTGGTGATGGTGTGGCTGTGGTGTAGGCCGGCAGCTGCAGCTCCTATTCAGCCCCTAGCCTGGAAACTGCCTTATGCCACAGGTGCAGCCCTAAAAAGCAAAAAAAAAAAAAAAAAGCTATGCCATATACCTTGTTTTTTTTTTCTTTTGTCTTTTTGCCTTATCTAGGGCTGCACCAGCAGCATATGGAAGTTCCCAGGCTAGGGGTCCAACAGGATCTGTAGCTGCCTGCCTTCAACACAACCACAGCAACGCAGGATCCAAATTTTGTCTGCAACCTACACCACAGCTCATGGCAACGCGGGATCCTTAACCCACTGAGCAAGGCCAGGGATCGAACCAGCAACCTCATGGTTCCTAGGCGGATTCGTTAATCACTGAGCCACGATGGGAACTCCATCCCCTTGGTTTTAATTCCAGCTGACCAGCTATGGGACCTTGAGAAAATTACTTAATTGTCTTGGGCTTCAGTGTCATTAATCTTTGAAACAAGCACATTCTGGGGTCAGAATGGAAATCCTAGGCCCACACTGGCAAGGACTGGAATTTCCTAAATTGGGGTAGGGGCGGAGTGGGGGGCGATTACATCCTTATCTTCCCCAATCTCTAGCTGAAATTCAGCATTTCCTTCCATGGCAAGTACAGGGAACAAACCTTATTAGTGTTCAGAGCCCCTGTGACTTCGTCAGCAATGGAAATCACAGGTAGTTTCATATCATGTTACAGCTGCTGCAGATGTCTTGCAATACTGGTTTTCTCATCATTAGTTCCAAGTTACAGTAATTAGACCCAGTGCTGGATCTTGTTATTTGTTTGTTTTTTTGTTTGGGGGCCTTGCCTGAGGCATGAGGAAGTTCCCGGGCCGCAGATCGAACCTGTGCCACAGCAGTGACAATGCCAAATCCTTAACGGCTAGGCCACCAGGGAACTCCCTGGATCTTGTTATTTAACATGCCAATAAAGGAGCACATGATGTTACTACTTTGTAGATATTTGGATGAACTTATTTCAATATAATTTGATTTCCACTGCAATTCTATGTATTTTATTTCATACACTTAAAAACACCATTCTGAGAAGAAGTTCATGAGCTTCACCAGATCCCACAGAAGTTCATGGCCCCAAAAAGGCCAAAGAAGCTGGGGTCTGACCCAGAGTTGGTTCGCTGCCAATGCAAAGTCCTGGAAATATTCAAATACAGAGAAGTGTGTTTGTATAATTTTCCATGAGGCATTCTCTCCCAGCTCCTTTCTAGGTGGGGTGCTTTTATGAGCAGAACCTGGCCATTTGCATAAGAAGACAAAGGCTTTGTGTACAAGAAGGGGGAGCCCAGGATGGCTGCGGGCCAGATGTGAAGATTCCAAAGTCAGGCAAAGAAAGTGGAGTCTGTTTTTATATTCAAAGGAAGTGAAGGTGAGAAGGGGTGAGGCCAGGTTTCAGGGCATCAGGTGAGCTCCGTGAAAGACTGGGCGTGGGTTGTCTCTGACGCCGCTTCACATCTCTGTGTGCCAGGCAGCGCTTGTGATCACCAACCGGGGGCTGGGCCCTGGGACAAGGAGAGGATTCTGGGCGCAGCTCTGCTCTCCCTCTCCAACCCTGGGTGCCCAGAGGTGTAGAGAGAAGAGCTAAGAGGATTCAGGCCGTGTCGTCAGACAAACGACTTGGAATCCTGGTTCTCCCAATTGCTGGCTTTGTGACCTTGGGGGGAGATACTGAATCTTGGTGTGTCTCCGTTTCTTCATCTGTGTAAATGGAAGGGAGAAAAAAGTACGTACCAGGCAGGGTTCGGGGATTCGGTGAGCTGATCCAGGGCAGGCGAGTGGCTGAGCCACGGTACACGTGCCATAAACCTTAGCCCTGGCTCCACGTCATCCCTGGGCTGGGAAGTCCCCAGGTTTCTAAATCTGTCTCTTCAGAACTTCCTCGTCCTGGGTTCTTGTTCAAGGTCATGCTTCTCCTGTAGGACCAATAGACGGTAGTGGATAATCCAATAAACCACTGTCAGTCTGGCATGGCTTTTCCAGAGGAAACCTCTCAGATTTCTCCAGAAAGATGCTCAGAGGCAGTGTCTTTCCAGTCATTTTGACCAACGCCCACTGAGTATGGCCAGAACCCCAGCACTAACCCTCCCACCCTTTTCTTGAGCCTGTACAGTGGAAACCTAATACATGGCCAAGTGCTGCTGGCAGCTGGCCTCCCAAGTAGAATGCCAAAGTGGACTTTTCACTAAATTCTAGTCCTGTGTTGGTTTTAGTTTACGAACACTGCATTTTCCTGTCCCTTAGTTATTCTGTTAGAATTTGTTCTGCGGTAGTAGCAAGTGGAGAATGAATGATCTTATTTCTTTTTTTCTCAAATTTTCTGCCTTATTCTCCACTGTGCTTTGTGCCTAGAACGATGCTTGGCACAGTTAGGTGCTCAATGGGTATATTTAAAATTATCACCCAAATTCATGATACATCCACATGGTTTTTAAAAATAAAAAGTATTAGGAGTTCCAGCTGTGGCTCAGCAGGTTAAGAACCCATTGCAGTCTCTGTGAGGATGTGGGTTGGATCCCTGGCCTAGCTCAGTGGGTTAAGGATCCAGTGTTGCCGTGAGCTCTGGCATAGGTCGCAGATGTGGTCTGGATCTTGTGTTGCTGTGGCTGTGCCATAGGTCAGCAGCTGTAGCTCCGGTTCCACCCCTAACTCAGGAACTTCCATATGCTGCAAGTGCAGCCCTAAAAAGAAAAAAAAAGATTAAAAGGTAACTGTAAAAATATCCCCTCTCCAGGCATTAAACCCAATCTACCCAGTTCCATCTTACTCCCATAAGTAACCACTATCATTCATTGTTCTTCCTGTTTTTTTTAATGCGTATTTTACGCATAAATATATACTTATTTTCCTCCCTTTCTTATCTGCAGGTAGAATCCGATACTGTGTCCCACATCATGCTTTGTAAAACTATTAAAAAATATACCTTAGGGAGTTCCCGGCTCAGTGGGAATGAACCCAGATAGCATCCATGAGGACGCAGGTTCCGCCCCTGGCCTCACTCAGTGGGTTAAGGATCTGGTGTTGCCGTGAGCTGTGGTGCAGGCTGCAGACACTGCTCGGATCTGGCGTTGCTGTGGCTGTGGCGTAGGCAGCAGCTACAGCTCTGGTTCGACCCCTAGCCTGGAACTTCCGTATGCCGCACCTGCAGCACTAAAAAGACAAGGTATGTATACACATACCTTAGGGCTCCTTCTGTAAGAGTACAGAGAGATGCCTTTTATTTAGTTCCAGCTGCATGGCTACACTGTAATTTTTGTAACCATATCCTGCTGACTATCATTCGGGTCATTTCCAGTGTTTTTATATTTCCAGCAGTGCAGCCATGGATAACCTTATACAGATCTGATGAAACCTAAGAGAGCATGTTCATGCAACACGTTCCCAGAAGTGGGATTGCTCAATCAAAAGAATATTTGCGTTTGTCCTTTTGATAAATGTTGCCAAAATGCCTTCTTAAAAAAATAAAATAAAATAATAGGAGTTCCCATCGTGGCTCAGTGGAAATGAATCCGACTAGGAACCATGAGGTTGCGGGTTCGATCCCTGGCCTCGCTTAGTGGGTTAAGGATCCAGCGTTGCTGTGAGCTGTGGTGTAGGTTGCAGACGTGGCTCGGATCCCACGTTGCTGTGGCTGTGGCGTAGGCCGGCAGCTGTAGCTCCAATTCAGCCCCTACCCTGGGAACCTCCATATGCTGCGGGTGTGGACCTAAAACGACAAAAGACAAAAAAAAAAGCCTTCTTTAGTGGTTGCCGCTAATTACGCTCTGTAAATAGTGAATGAAGGAAGAGACAATGGATAATACAGTCAAGCTCAGTCAGTTGGGTCCCGTTGGTATTACGGAGCGAGCTCATCTCTTCGTGTATAGAGCATGGCTGTTGTGTTGAGAGGCCGGCGCCCACAGACGTTCCTTGCAGATACCTTCCCACCAATCAGGCAGTTCTGTTTTATTTACAGGAAAATGGCCAGGTCCTGAGAACTTTACAGGGGCTGGTAAAAATGTCTGAGGCGCTCCCACTGTAGCTCAGTGGGTTAATGATTCAGCTTGTCTCTCTGGAGGCGCCAGTTCGATCCCCAACCTGGCACAGTGGTTTAAAGGATCCGGGAATCCACTGTTGCCCTGAGCTGTAGTGCAGGTCGAAGATGTGGCTTGGATCCTGTGTTGCTGTGGCTGTGGTGCAGGCCGGCACCTTTAGCTCTGATTCGACCCCTTGCCTGGAAACTTCCATTTGTCGCCAGTGAGGCCCTAAAAAGTAAACAAATAAATAAATAAATAGATAAATAAATAAAAGATCCGGTATTGCTATAGTCCCAGCTCGCATTCAATCCCTGGCCTGGGAACTTCCGTATGCCTCTAAGGCATCTGGAAAAAAAAAAGCAAAAAACAAACAAACAAAAGTCTGAGACCTGAAACAAACACACAAACAACCCTACCAGTACTGGCTCCAAAATCCAAAAAGAGAAAACAAAAAAATCACAACAAATATATATGTAAATGTCCATGCAATGTAATATTGGGTCAGCTTCAAGTATGCATTTAGTATTCATAAGAGTTTCATCATATCTGAAAATGGTTTGGAGGTCAGATTGTCTTACTTCACAAGAATCCCCAAGTGTGCAGGAAAACGGCCAACGAACTGTCAGATTGTCACCAATTGTCAGTTAAATGAATTCTCAAAGCCAAATCACTCCAAAGCAAAATCCTAAAATTAATCATTTCCAGAAAGTTCAAAGAAAAAATTTTATATGTATAGTATTAAATATAAGATATATTACACCATATTTAAGACACATAATATTAATACTGTAGTTATGTATAAAATTACTATTATATTGATATAATTGGGGGGCCACACCCACAGCACTTGGAAGTTCCTGGGCCAGGGATTGAACCCGTGCCACGGCAGCGACCCAAGCCCCTGCAGTGGCAATGCTGGATCCTTAACACATTGCGCCACAAGAGAACACCAGTATATACTTTTTAAATGTTAAATGTAGCTGTGTCATTAAAATGATTGATTGATTGATTTGCTTGCTACATAATGAGAGGGGGACTCGTTATGAGAAGAGTGCCTTGGACCTACCAATGTATTAAAAACACTGCCAGCCCCACCTGCTCCAGAGCACCCCCTGCTCTGAGTCTATGGGCTCCTGACAACCCCAAAGTAAAGAGAAACCACCCTCAGATCGGAGGGGCTCCCCTGTCGGTGCACCTCTCAGTTTTAGCAGCAAGAACAAGACATCAGTTTATTTCTCTACAGATTCTGGCCTCACCGGGGAGTAGTTCTGAGTCCCACCTAAAAATGAAAATCTACAGAACTGTGTGACATTTGCCCATGAGGACTGGAGAAGGTCAGGTATGCAGGGATCAGTTTAGGGCCTGCTGGGAAGATCAGGGGCTGGGGACCATATGTTGGAAACTTGTTCTGTAGCTTCTTGGAGGCCAGATGGCCTGGCACACCTGACAGCTCGGACAGTGGGGGCCCCTGGGGCTGCCCCCCAGTTAATCCTGTCTCTGTCTCGACTGGCCTCACTGTACAGCTGGGAAAACTGAGGCCCCCGGTGTTGATGATGCTGATGACCATGATGCCAAGCACTTCAAGTACACACAGGTGCTTTCCACTCATCTTTATGGCACGTAAACAAGGTAGCGCTGCCATCTCCACGTGTCCCCTTTGTAAAGATGGGAAACTGAGACTCAGGACTGGAAATGGCCCACTCAAGGCCAAGAGCAGGTCCGTGGCAGGGCCAGGACCAGACCCGGCATGTCCTATCCCGCTTCCCCATATAGATGCTGCATCCGCTTTCCATGCCTTTGCTCTTGACATCTTCCCTGCCCGGGGCTCCTTGCTTCTCACGTTCTACCTTTAAAACGCATTGAATCAAAACACGTCAATATTTAGTCAATGTATTCGAACTTCAAAATACAAGAGCAAATCTTAAAATGCTCCCCTCTTCCGTCCAAGATCAGCTCTTTCTGGGTCTCCTTCCTGCCCAGCACCTCCTGACTGCCTTCTGGGACCTTCCCTCCAAGGCTGGGTCCTGTCATTGCTTTGCACAAGCACCTTTTAAACTCCTTCGGAGAGCCCTTTACCCAGCCAGGAGGGCATTTAAACTCCTACCATTAGAACGGCATCTCTTCAAATGAAGAAAACAAAAACAAAACCCAAAAAAACCCAAGAACGGCCTCTCTTCAAGCAAGTTAGAACAGCCCTCCCAGACAGGCTGCAGTCCCTGCAAGCATCTGAGGTCAGGTTTAGCTGAGGGATGGGATTGCTGGGAAGCGGAAGCCAAGAGGGCTCCCGGGAAAGGTGAGTGAAAAGACAGAGGACCTTACGGTGTCCTGCGCACAGTGCCAGGCCCAGAAACAGGGCAGTGACCACAAAGGGCACGGCAGCTACAGGCCCATTGCCTCTCCTGGGGTCCAGTCGTCACCTGCTCCCTGGACAATGCGGTTCCCCTAACACCTGTGGGAGCCTTCCCTGCCTGGCACGTAGCCCCTGCAAACCTTCTGCCCTCCATCAGCTCCCAGGGGCACCCACGCTTCTACCTGTCTGAGCCATGGCTCCCTGGTCCCCTGGGCTGGGAACTTGGCCGGCACCCCAGATGCCTTCCCGCTAGAAGAGAACCACAGGTGTGTGTATTTGCCTGCCAATTTGGTAGGGAAATGAAGCCTCCTGGATGCCAGAGACTGCAAATCAAGGCTGATAGGGCCCCCTGGCGGGGCTCCCCTCTCTGAAGCTCCCCACACCTGCCTGCACCGAGAGCTTCCTGCAGCAGGGGCCAGGTCTGGTCCTTTTCAGAGTTTCGGCATCACTCAACACCAGGTGGAGGCAAAGAACAGGGGCCCGGGATGTTTGTCGAATGAATCAGCTGCCATTCTGAGGACTCACCTCAGCAGGGAGTGTGCCAGATGCTTTGCATGTGTTACCTCGTTTAAGCCTCACAACAGCTCTAGGAGGTACGTGCTGTTACTATGCCCCATTCTACAGATGAGGAAACTGAGGCACAGAGAGGCTGGGTGATCCATACAATGTCACACAGCCCAACCCCCCCAACACACACAGTGAATTGCTACTGCTTCCAGTAGCCCTGTCCCTTCCTCCCAAAGAGCCTCTATTAGGGCAGGCGGCGTGGTTGCCCTGTCTCTGTGGAAGCACGCAGACAGCCCTCTCCCTGGTGGTGGTGGTGGGGTCTCCCCATGGGAGCTGTTCACCCTGGTTAATGCAGCCTCTGTTCTGAAGACGGTCTGGCTCTCCCTGTTCCATCTCCCACGCTCCAGGGCTCAGCCCACCTGAGCTCCAGTTCCCCAACCTGGCCCCGCCAACTCCAGTCCCCTCCCCATCCAGGCCAACTCCCTCCAGAGTTGTCAAGGCCCCAGCAAGCTTGCCTTGTGTCCACCCCTCCCCCAAATAATGGAGCCACCTCTGTCAGCACGCCCTGCCTCAGGCCCAGAGGGCCTCCACTGGTGTCATTTGTATGTGGCAGGAATGGTTAGGGCAGCTTTTCCAGTACCAGGAAAGATGCAAAGCGGTAATGCTTGTGCTCACCGGAGTGGGCCGCCAAGCCCGCAGGATGAAATAGAGCCCTGAAAGGGGAAAGGTTGGTCAGTTGTAATGGCTGGAAAAATCAAGAGTCTTTGAGCATGGAAACTCAAAAAAAAAAAAAAAAAAAAAAAAAATTGGGGCATTCCTGTCATGGCTCAGTGGTACAGTGGTAATGAACCCAATTAGTATACATGAGGATGCGGGTTTGATCCCCGGCCTCACTCAGTGGGTTGGGGGATCCAGCATGAGCTGTGGTATAGGTCACAGACATGACTCAGATCTGGCGTGGCTGTGGCTGTGGCGTAGGCCAGCAGCTGCTGCTCCAATTTGACCCCTAGCCTGGGAACCTCCATACGTCGTGGGTGTGGCTCTAAAAAAAAAAAATGCAGAGTCTTTGCTGGCCTGGGGAGCAGTAGAAAGATTAGCCGCAGGCCCTCACAGCTATGCCTCATGTCCCTGATCCATTTCAGAGCAGGCAGGGCAAGGCCCTTGGAGATCACCTTGCCAGCATTCCCTCGTGGTACAGGTGGGAAACTGCAGCCCAGAGAGGGCTCAGACGTGCCGAAGGGCACACAGCATGTCAGGTGGTAGGGTCTTCTCTGGGCTCCCCACAGCACTGTGGGTCTCAGCCGGCTCTGGGGTCGGAGAGACGTGAGGCAGTGTGGGGCTGGTGCTTTGTCAGAGGCCTCTCCCCCTGCACATCTCTGGGGAAACAGGACTGGGATGAGTCACCGTGTCCCCGGGGTTTGCCCAGTGGCTGACCATGTGGCAGCCAGTTCACTGCCCAAATTTCCCCTTTTTAGTAAACAGCAGCCACTTCCTCCTGGGTTGGCCACTTCCTTCTTGTCACTGGGTTCCTGAGAGGCTCGAGGGAGCAGGGGCTCACATGGGCACACGGGGCAGACTCTGGGTTGGGGGATCCAGCATGAGCTGTGGTATAGGTCACAGACATGACTCAGATCTGGCGTGGCTGTGGCTGTGGCTCCGGCCAGGCCCAGAAGTAGCCCTCTGAGGAGGCTGCTCAGCCATAAGCTGGGAGACCCTGATGAGATGGGCAAAGTGCGGGGGTCTCAAAGCTGGTGGTGACATTGCAGAAGGGGCTCCTGGAGGGCCCTGCATCTCTGCCCACGGGCAGAGCGAAGCGGAAGTAGCCCAAGCCTTCTAGGGCTACTAGCCAAACTCACCTGGCACCAAGCTCACCCGTGCTGGACACGGGTGGGAGGCACACGGGGCTCTGTCAGGCTGGCATCTGACCACAGGATATTGGCCTTTTAATCTAAGGCACTTTGGAAGTGGCAAAATGTCAATAAGCCATTGAAAAAGGGTTCCAAGGAATTAGAAGCCACCAGAGGCAGCCCCAGAATGCTCCTGCAGGAGGGCCTTGGCGGGGTGGTGATCTGGTTAGGAAAGGAGAAGGGGACTAAAACTGCATTCGTTGAGCATTTTACAAAAACTATAAAAATTGTCCAAATTGAAGATAGAGGTGCTAAGAGAGACTAGATAGAGGTCCATGATTTAGTCCCCTTTAGCTTGAGGCCCTAGGAATGGGGGTGGGGAGGGGTGAGACAATGCAAAGCTTGTTTGTGAAACACCCAGCATCCCGAGGGGGCCTGGAGAGAACTGGCAGGGAGGGGGCCTGGGGGGGTGGGCGTCCGGAGGGTCCAGAGGATATTGGGCTTAGTTCTGGAGGCTCTATGGAGATGGAGCCCTAGAAGGCTTGGGCTACTTCCGCTTGGCTCTGCCCGTGGGCAGAGATGCAGGGCCCTCCAGGGGCCCCTTCTGCAATGTCACCACCAGCTTTGAGACCCCCGCACTTAGCCCGTCTCATCAGGGTCTCCCAGCTTGTGGCTGAGCAGTCTCCTCAGAGGGCTACTTCTGGGCCTGGCCGGAGCCAGACAAGGGCCAGGAGAGTTTGTTACTTAGATACTGTAGATTCAGCCCCTGGGTCTGCCAGCTTTCAAGGGCCCTAGGAAATGTATGTGGCCTAAGAAAAATATATTGGCTCGCTTCAAAACCCAAGAAAAAGAGGAAAATCAAAATTAACAAATATTTCATGAAATGTCTACGAAAGGTTACATTGTGTCAACTTCATAGTCGTCATAAAAATGTCACACCCTTTAGGGAATTCCCGTTGTGGCTCAGCAGGTTAAGAATCTGACTAGTATCCACGAGGATGTGGGTTCAATCCCTGGTCTCTCTCATTGGGTTAAGGATCTGGCGTTTCTGTGAGCTGCCGTGTAGTTCACAGGTGTGGCTCAGATCCTGTGTTGCTGTGGCTGGGACATAGGCTGGCAGCTGCAGCTCCAACATGACCACTAGCCTGGGCACCTCCATGTGCCACAGTTGCGGCACTAAAAAAAAAAAAAAAAGAAAAAAAATTAAAAAAAAAATAAGCTCCCACCCTTTGAAAACAATCTATAGGTCGGGTTTTTCTCACTCATCCAGGATTCCCACCTAGACAAGATGATTGCCAAGACAGGTAGTCAAATGTAAATTAAAATGAAACTCTCATAGTCAGATACTATCCAGAGCATAATTCCAGAAAATCCTTCAATGTTTTTAGAGCAAACATTATGACCATGTTTGCTACTGGGTGTGGGGCATTTTAATACCTTCGATAGGATGTGGGGTGTGACTTCCGTAAGGAGGAGGGCAGGGCCTGCAAGCATGTGACAATGACACGGAGAGGCTGGAAGTTCAAGCGGAGGAGGGTCAGGGTTGAGGCCAGCTGGAGAAGCAGGGACACCAGCTCCAGGAGGGACTGCACATGTTTCTTGCTCAGTACTGTCTGCTCAGCCCCGGCCAGCCAGCCAGACCCTCACTCCAGAGCCGGGGCCTACCTCCTGCAGCCTGTGAAGGATGCCTTCCAGATGCCTTCCAGATGCCCACCGCCACTGGGTACGCCACGGGGCTTAGTTCTGTCCTCTGGGATGCCAGGCTCCGGCCACCCCCACTGTCACGAGACTTATGGACAGAGCTGAGGACGGAGGTGGGCTGCACCCACCTCCCCTTCGGCTCCCTGCTTGCACCGTGTGCCGGAGGATCAGTTCTCCCACCCTTTCCATAGGACTTCCCGCTTACGCCCCACCCTGGCCGCCGCCCCCACTAGCAATTCATCATCGTCCCTCTCGCCCATGGGAAGGCCCAGATTAAACACGGTTCCCTCACTCCCGAGAGTAGTCCATCCGACTCCTATTCACTGGCTTCCCATGTGTGGGGGCTGCTAGATCCCCCTTTCAGAATCGGTGCTAACTGTATAATAATAATAATAGGAGGAGGAGGTAGGTATTGAGTGCTGACTATGTGCCAGGCAGCACGCGAAACTCTTTCACACGATCTTGTAATCTTTACAAGAACAACGGTATGAAGTAGCTATTTATCCCCATTTTATGGATGAAGAGACTGAGGCTCAGAGAACTTGCCCAAAGTCATACCTCTGGGTCGTGGCAGAGCTAGGACTCAAATCCAGAACCCAGCCCTTAACACGATGCTGTGTTTCTCTCAAAGAGAACCAGACAGCACTAAGGTGGAGGTGCTCTTGCTGTGGTCACCCAGCCAGACCCCTGACTGGCCGGGAATGCGGTGGTAATGTGGCAGCTAACATAGGACCTGTAGCTGCCTGGCTGGCTAGGTGAGCCCCTGGGAGCTCACTCCGGAAGCCTGTCTCCAGACTAACTTGGTGTCCCTGCTCATCTCAGAATGCTGGATTTTCCACTTGTGTCTGTTGGTGTGTTTGTAAGAACAAGCAAAATGGAGAAGGCGAGATGTCATTTTGATTTGGCCCTTTCACAAAGGTAGCTATAACCTTCCTTTTTTCTTTGAGTAAACTTTTGTATTCAAAAGTTCCACCTCTCAGAATTCCCGTTGTAGCTCAGTGGTTAACGAATCCAACTAGGAACCATGAGGTTGCGGGTTCGATCCCTGGCATCGCTAAGTGGGTTAAGGATCCGGCGTTGCTGTGAGCTGTGGTGTAGGTTGCAGACGTGGCTTGGATCCCGCGTTGCTGTGGCCGTGGCGAAGGCCGGCAGCTACAGCTCCTGTTAGACCCCTAGCCTGGGAACCTCCATATGCCGGGAGTGCGGCTCTAGATAAAGGCAAAAAAGACAAAAAAAACAAAAAACAAAAACAAAAAACCCAAAAAACAAACAAACAAAAAAACAAAAGTTCCACCTCTCATGGGAGTTCCCATCATGGCGCAGTGGTTAACGAATCCGACTAGGAACCATGAGGTTGTGGGTTTAATCCCTGGCCTTGCTCAGTGGGTTAAGGATCCGGTGTTGCTGTGAGCTGTGGTGTAGGTTGCAGACGCGGCTCGGATCCCGCGTTGCTGTGGCTGTGGCGAAGGCCGGCGGCTACAGGTCCTGTTAGACCCCTAGCCTGGGAACCTCGATATGCTGCGGGTGCGGCCCTAGATAAGGCAAAAAGGCAAAAAAAAAGTTCCATCTTCTCCTTCTCTTCATATTCCTTTTTTCTTTTTCTTTTTTCCTTTTTTTCCCCCAGAGCTGAGCCGAGGGCTACGCCATAGCCACCACAGGCATGTCAGATCGGGTGGCATCTTTGACCTATGTCTCACCTTGTGGCAAGGCCCTGTCTTTAACCCACTGACCGATGGAGGCCAGGGATCGAACCTGCATCCTCCAAGACACTATGTCAGGCTCTTAACCTGCTCTTAACTCCCATCTCCTTATCCTCTTACTTCGCTTTATTGTGAAACAATAGTATTTGCCTCTTGAAGTTCTTGTGAGAGTTCAAATGAGTTAATATATAAAGCACTGGTAAGTGATAAGTGCTGTTTAATTGGTTATTTTTTAAAACTTCACCAGAGCATATATGCAACACAGCATATATTTATCTGCCTTTTTATGTATTATTCGCTCCCTTATTAGACTATTATCTCCATGAGGGCAGGGAAATGATTGGCGTGTTCACTGCTGTATCCTCCAGGGTCTGGAACTGTACCTGGCACACAGAAGATGTGCGGTTAACTATTTGTTTAATTCAGCAAACAACTTTGAGTTCTGGAGAGGTGGGAAATGCTTTGTCTTTCATTCATGCATTCTACAGGACTTCCCGTGTGGCTCGCAACATTCATGCATTCTACAAATATTTACTGAGCATCCCCTCAGCGTCAGGCAATAGGCTTTCCCATTTTTGCAGTGTAAGCTTGTCAATGCGGCAGCGCAGAGATTTAAAAACAAGGTTTTAAAATAATTTACCTAGAGTGAAATACACAGTTTTAAGAGGACACTGGATAGGTTTTGAGAAATGCATGCTCCGGTAATAACCCACATTCCCACAAAGAAATAGAGCACAGGCAGCGAGGTGCTTTGAAAACCACATTGCACGAAGGCCCAGAGGGCAAGAGCGACCCTCCAGGACCTGGCCTCCGTGGAGCTCGCGGGGGCAACCCCGGCCGCGTCTGGCTCTCCTGGGGGCGGGCGGGGGCGGGACTACAAGTCCCAGGCTGCTTTGCGCGCCCGCAAGTCGTGAGGAGTGGCGGGGCTGAGGGGAGGGGGCTCAGCGGCGGCGGCGGCGGCGCGGAGGCGCTGGGAGCCGCGGCGCCGGCGGTTGGCGCGCTGGCTGGCGATGCCGGGGCCCGGGGCCCGGGCGGAGGAGGGCGGCGGCGGCGAGGGCGCGGCCCCGGGGGCCGCGGCGGAGTCTGGGGCAGGGCCCGGGCGGGAGCCAGCGCGGCTGTGCGGCTACCTGCAGAAGCTGTCGGGCAAGGGCCCGCTGCGCGGCTACCGCAGCCGCTGGTTCGTGTTCGACTCGCGCCGCTGCTACCTCTACTACTTCAAGAGCCCGCAGGACGCGCTGCCCCTCGGCCACCTGGATATCGCGGACGCCTGCTTTAGCTACACCGGCCCCGACGAGGCGGCAGAGCCCGGCGCCGAGCCGCCCGCGCACTTCCAGGTGCACAGCGCGGGAGCCGTCACGGTGCTCAAGGTGGGATCTCGCGCCCCGCACCTGCCTCCGGGGGAGCCGCCCATTCGCCCTTCCCCGGCTCCTTCTGCTCAGCCTAGCTCCTCTGCCCATCGGGCTTTCCGCATCCAGCCTTCTTTCTCTGAAGCCCGTCTGCCTTCCTTTCCCCATTTCTTCCTTAGATTCTGTCCCCGTTTCCTCACCTCGAGCCCTTTCCTGGGTTTAGGTCAGAGTGGCTGGGGGCCACTCAGTCCCTTGGCCCGTTATCTCCTTCTGCGCCTTCCCTCGGGCCCTTCTCTGCCCCCCCCCCCCCAATCTTGTGGATGTCCTCGGTAACCCTCCCAGGCATTCATGACCTTAGGCTTCTTGCCCTTGGGTAAGTGATTAACCTGTATGTGCTTCAGCTGCCTCTTCTGTAAAATGGGGCTAGCAATAGTATCTACTTCGTGGGGGTGTTGGATTACGTGAAATATACTCTGTCGGCTGTTGAATGTTTCTGCGTTCGGTGCTGTGGACAGAGAGTGTCAGGGATGGCAGGGCACTTGAGATAACCCCTCCAGAGTGGGCAGGGACGCTCCAGCTAAGGTCACACAGCCAGTAAGTCGCAGAGCCTGTTTGCTTGCTCCCTATTTTGGTTGGGAGAGGTGGGAAAGAGTTGCTTCACCAGTTCTGCCTTGCCGATTTGAGGCTTCCTTAATCTTCTGGCAGAGAAACACAGTGTGTAGAAGCATGGCACTAGAGTCAGGAGCCCTGGTCCTGGTTCTGAGAAGCCACCTCTGTCCTTGGGGGTCCCGTCATCTCCTAGGGGCCCTCCTGCTTGGAATACCTGGGCGTCTGGGCCCTGGCCTGGAGCGGGATCTCTCTCCCAGCCCTGCTCCCTGCTTGGCTTCTGTGAGCCTCCGCCCTGACTCCTCTTTCTCGCTTCTCTTCCGTATTGCAAGTTGGGCTTTCTCCAGAGCAGCAGGGCTGGGCTGGGATGTATGAAAACTCTGCAAAGCTGGCCAAGTGGAGAGCAGAGTGGGCTGTGCCTAGCACCCTTGGCCTTGTAAGCACAGAGCTGTTCCGGGGATCTCCAAAGCCAGCAGCAGCTGGAGCTGCTTCTCGAGCTCATTCTTAGAGCTTTGTCAACTCAGCTGTTGCCACTTCAAGCGGATTCTGATTCCCCTATTCTTTTAGGCTCCTCCATCCCTTCTTTAAGTGCTTGCAGACAGTCTGTTTCTCCAAAGGAAGCCAAGCAGAGTTGCAGTTCAACTTGAGCTTACTTAGAAAGTATTTGTGTAAACTCAGGAATGACCCCAGCTAGTACACAGGGACTGTGGCCAGAGAAAGGCTTGTCCTGACTCTGCACATGGACTGTCCCTGGGTACAGCTGAATTTCCTGTGGAATTGTTTGTTAAAAAAGAAAATAGAGCATCCTGTTTCAGGTTTTCTCAGATGACTTTGGAGCTATCAGATTTTTTCATTAAAGTTTTTTTTTTTTTTTTTGAAGAATAAGTGGGGATACAAGATGCAGTGTCAGGAGTTTAGCTTTAGAGTTGGATGGACTTGAACTTGTAGCCTGAATCTGCAAGTTAACAAATGTTGGGCAAGTTACCCCACCTCTCTGTCTTAACTTCCTCTTTGGCCTAGTGGGAATCTTACCTTCCTTGTTGGTTAGTTTTGAGAATCCTGGGAAATATTATGGAAAATGGCTGACACAGAGTAGGCACTACATGGCAGCCAATATGAGACAACAAGTAGTGTCTTTGGCCAATAGTCTAATGCATTCATATCATGGAATATTATGCAGTAGTGAACACAAGGGAATGAGAGCCATGGTGTCAGTGTGGATAACTTTCATAAAATTGAGAAAGAAAAACAAAAAGTTACTGAGTGATTGCATACGGAATGGTACCGTTTATAAAGATTAAGAAGACCATGCAGGAGTTCCCGTCGTGGCTCAGTGGTTAATGAATCCGACTAGGAACCATGAGGTTGCGGGTTCGATCCCTGGCCTTGCTCAGTGGGTTAAGGATCTGGCGTTGCTGTGAGCTGTGGTGTAGGTCGCAGACGTGGCTTGGATCCTGCGTGGCTGTGGCTGTGGCATAGGCCGGCGGCTACAGCTCCGATTGGACCCCTAGCCTGGGAACCTCCATATGCCACGG